>JAUZNJ010037004.1:0-11631 GCA_034780135.1 Jordanella pulchra
TTTTACAGCATGAAATGTCTGAATGAGTGCTCATCCAAGACTGGTGATTCCATACTTTTTGCCAGGGGTTGTATGTGGCAGAGATAAACAGAAACTGGGAAGGTGGGAGGAAAGGGATGACAACAGATATTATAGGTTAGTTTTCAAATGTAAAAATACCAATTTAGAAGCAGAGAGAGTCTCTAAGCAAGACAACATCCCCAGAAGGAAAATGAGAGTATTAGGACTCAGTCAGATACACCATGGCTAAATTGTTTAATGATTTCAGCATAATAACTGAAAATCATGTAACTCAGGTGCTAAAAATCATAAACAAGGGATAACAGTTAAACCACAATGACCCTATTAACAAGTAATTGGCTAAGAAGCAGAATTACAGTACTTTGCAAAAGCATTCAAACCACATGTTTTCACTACAACTACGAACCTTAAAGGACTTTTTTCTTGTAACAGAGCAAAAGAAAGTAGCAAATAGTTAAGAAATGGAAACGACTAATTGTGTTTTACTAAATGCTTTGCAAGTAAAAATCTGAAAAACTGGCATGTATCTGGAAGCCTACTCTAGTCTAAAATGCTTAAGCAAAGTAAGATATGTACAGACAAGGCAAACTTTAGCCAGATATCTGGCTTTAGAACGGCGTCATATAGAAAGTAATTGTTAAAAAAAATAGGCCAATCTGCATTTAGCTGAACTGAAGCTGTGGGTTTTCATGGGGCCATTATTATACAGTGGTGGCAGCTTTCACAGCATAAACAGGGTAGATGGTCAGAGTTGATGGAAGAATCCAAAGAACCTACAGTTGTATTTGCTACAAAGAATGGTTCAAATAATTTTTAAGTCTACTAGCAGTGCTAAGAGATACACGATACGCTAAGTGACTGAAATTGAACTGATTGACGTTTTCATTTTGTTTCATTTACTCTTCATGTATCATCTAGATATTTTGTTAGACTTGAAAAAATTGTTCTAGTTCATACAAAACAAAAATGCACCAGGAGAGCTCTTCAGCTGCTGTGTAGTTTTTAAGAAGAACGTATATATCTTGTCGCATCCATTCATTTTCCTGTGGGATAGTTCACTGATAATAATTATCAATTAGACACAGTAAACAAAGGAAAAACTGATTGTTATTTCACATACAAAACCTTTGCTGGGTCAATAGCAACATAATTTGACTATAATTTTTGATAGCATTCTCTGAAATTGCACCATGTCTCTGTGCATGTGTTAGGCTAGACACATACCCCACAGACAGTGACATTTGTCTTTTGGGAAATAGAGAATGTATATTAGGGAGAAAGAGAGAGCATGAAAGTGTTGGTGACAGATGACAGCAGGAGGGAAGACAGTAACATATGTGGAGGACAGGTGAAGACAGAGACTCAGTCACACACACAAACACAAGGCGACACACACACACACACACACACACACACACACACACACACACACACACACACACACACACACCAGAACATCTATGCAACAACCTCATAAGTGCTGCTATACATGAATTGAACTAGGTTGGTGGTTTCTGTGATCAGCAGACCAAAATGACAGCATGAATCTATTTTATTGCAGAACAAAATGGCACGGAAGCTTGAAAAATGAATAAAAAAAGAAAAAAAAATGCAAATCTTAATGAAATGCAAAGGTGCACCATAAGAAACCTGACAAAGAAGCTATGATTCAATCAAAATCAACACTACAGGATGTCTGAGGAGGAGCCTGTTATAAGAACATAGTAATAAAATGTTCCAGTTTAAGGAAAGGAACAGAAATATAGTAGATCATTTGGATACTATATATTAGGCTATAATGTATCATATTATATGATATATTATACTATATAGGATTTTGCAGTAAAGATTAATCTGTCCCCACATCCAGACTGTGTGATGAAACAGATCTTTCTGGTCACACCAATTTCAAAGAATAGGACACTATTTTATTGTATTGATGCACCATTCCCTAATGTTTGATTTCGGAAAGGCTGTGCATACCAAAAGCCAGCCTTACATGAAAAAAATATAGTGCTGTATTAAATAAAACAAAAGCTTTTAAAGCTGAACAGATAATTTCAAGTGATCACAACTTCCCATTTCCCTTCAGCTCTTTAACCCCTTCAGTCAGGAATGGTAGTACTGCTTTTTTCAAATCAATGAATTCTATAACATAGATTTTTTTTCACGTAAATTTGAGATTGAAGTGTAATTTTACACAAAGTGGCATCTTGAATTTCAAGCAATTTTCAGCATCATTCTAAAGGACCTTGATTTAAAATTCATCAGATGTCAAATAGTTTCTCAAAACCATGGATGCCTGGTTCCAAAATATCCAAAGGATCATTTTGCTTTTCAGGTCAAAAAGTTTTAAAATGACTGTATCCATATCACTGACTACATTTCTCTTCTGATAACTGCTCATGGTCTTCTGTGATCCTATCTTAACCACATGACGTGAGCTTGTGCAGCTGTGCTTTACACTTGTACTTCTTAACATCCACAGCCTGTTTTTAAGAGCCCATCTTGCAAAATTGTATTTTAAAATGTTAAGATTATCTTATAGACCAATGCATCTCAGCTTTCCCCTAACAGTACATTTTGAGCAAATTTCAGAGTGAAAGAGAGACGGTATTTATTGTTGCTCCTGTTCTAAGTGCCATGTGTCCATGCCTTTGTTTACAGCAAAAATGTTCACAGACAGCCCTCATAAAAATCTGAAATACTACAGTAACATTCAGTAACTTAAAATATGTGTCCTAATGAGCAACAAATATTTAGTTGTAACAAAATATTTGTTGTCAACAAAATAATATCAAAAATAATGAATAAGAGTGCATGTCAATAAATAAGGTGAATAGGTCAATATAACACTGATGAAATGTTCTGTCATTTTACTGCACTTTGAAGCTGCACAGACTTTAAGCATATACACTGCACTGACTTTATTAACTTTGATGACACACTGGATTTAAACTTTGCAGAACAGATAATGTTAAAGGAATTAGATTAGTATCAGGTGACAAAAAAAATTCTGATTGGGAAATTCCTACATCAGTAATTGTAGAAAATGGTGAGAGTAACATATTAGTCTGTCTCCTCTGCTTGTATATTTCAGAGTTAGACGTGTAAATTACACTGAGAATACCCTGATCAAGGAGAAATATCACTCAGTTCACCAGAGACTTGCTTCACCTTCTGGTTTCCATTTTCTTCTGGAGAAGAGTCCATGATGCAACAGAATATATTAGCCCTGAAGGCATGTCAAAGGTATGCAGAAAACAACTTAAAGATCAAAGTTGGCCTTGAAAAGTTGACTTTTATATACTTTCCCTTTTGGTCACCAGTCCTCAGCCCTATTAAACGTATGTGGGAAGTTAAAAAGCAAAGTAACCAAGCACTCCTGGCATTAAAAGAAGCTTATTGAAACACTGCCAAATAATGTGATAAAAAGATATCAGGATAAATAAAAATATTAATTTAAAACCCCTTAACTTGTAGTTGACAATGCATAAAGATCCGTCCGGCTTATTTTATATAAAACCACAAAGACCCTAACCATTATGCTTGTGTTCAGGAAAGGTGAGGGGGTGTGAGAATGTAAAGAATAAGCTGGCTGTGTGGGAGAGGGGGGGTTGAACCTGGGAGCTGATAATTCTCTGTGAGGATCTCTCTATGTTCGCAGGCAGACCGAAGAAGCCAGGTCTGTCATCCTCTGGGAGGTTTTCCACCATGCTACGATAGTCCTGAGAGGAAACACAGGCAAATGTAAGTCACATACATTATTATGGTGTATTATGAAAAAGAAACATAAACCTTCCTGATGTTTCTATTGTGACTGACTTCTGTAAGTCTAAGGTTACCACGAGCTAAATCTTATTGTTTGCTTGTTTATTTGTTTTAGCTACTTGATAATGAATCGTTTTGTTGCTTTTAGATTATAGTTTTACCAAATTCCTCAAAAATAGTCAGTGATTTGGTTAAGAAAAGATCATCTACGATATTTTGATAGAAATAAAACCCCAAAAAATATTTGATAACTTTTTAACAAAAAAGTAGGAAAAATGTACAAGCTTTGAAGCTGATCCTCAGTGACTACTAAAGATCATCAATTGATGATGTCAGATAACAAAGAAGTTGACTTAGTAAATAAAATTTGTGTGATATGTGTTCAGAAATGTCTGGAAAGACTACAACACTAGTAATTCCTGCAAAGGATTAGAAACAAAAGAAGCTAGATTTTATTATTAGAGTGTAGCAATAATCCTTTCTTATATTTATATATGGGATTATTATTCATCCCAGTGTTATTCTTTGAGGAAATCTTCAACAGATTATTTTGAAATCCTTAAGACTCACTATGTTGGAACATGTCACATGGTGCCCGTTCAACACATTGTTTACAACAGCCAACCGATCGGTTTGATACTCTATGACTACCAGTCAAATGACTTTATTTAGCCAAAAGAGACATAAAGTGGAATTAAGATTTGGGAATAATGAATTTTTAAACCATGCTATATAAAAACATTGGACTATTAATGTGGAAATTAACACTTCATCATCCTGCTGTATTTTAAGAATCCACGTTCAGTTGTTAGTGAAATTGTCTACTCTACAGGAAACATCTGTAATACAAGATATTAACATTAAATGACTCCATAAAGAGGCTAAAATGTGAATAAAGAACTTCTGGTGTTTGGTTTATGCTTGTTTTTCATGATTACTAAGGAAGTACAGTTTTATTTACTTACACACTCAACTTACTAAACTATCCATGGCTGAAGTTTTTAATGTATTTTTACCATTTATGTCATCCAATTAACTTACCAAGATGGAGCAGGAGTTTGGAAGGCTAATCTGAGATGGGAAAATCCGTCCACCTCCTTTTCCCCTTTGTCCACCAGAGAGGGAAGATGAAAGGAGTCTTGCAGAGAAGAACTGCTCTAGGTACGAGCGCAAGATGCGCAGGTCAGAGGGATTGTCTATTCGTCCACCATAGATGGCGCTATCCAACAGGCCATGGACAAACTCCCATTGGAAAACCTTCCCGCCTTTGACATAAACAATACAAACAAAGAAAACTAAGCTAAAAATGTGGAGTGAGTTCACTCAAATGGAAAAGAGCTCGGCCTAGTCTTGCATTGTCCCTGAACAATTTGTTTAAAATATCATTTTGTTAGGAAAAATAAGAGCCACTTAATTTGTTGGAAATGTGCACGCTATTCTTTTAATGCCAGGCTACATACAAAGCTGTATATCAGTGTATGAAATTGCTTTGAATAGTGATGTGACCCAAAAAAACACCAACTAAATTACGTATATTAAATAGAATAGCTACCACAAAGGGCAAGTGCATGTATATTTGCTATAGCCAACTTTCAGAAGACTGGCTGTTCAGTGTGCTGTTAACCAGTTCCAACCCTTCCTACCGTCAAAGAGCCTGTCGATGATCTCAAAGCCGGCACGTAGGTCAGATAAGGAAAACTCATAGAACTTTGTCCAACCCTAAAAACAAACACATTTTAAATAACATCAAAGGTAGAGGCATTTTGCATATTCAAAAAGCTAAAGCTGTAACTACACAACTAACATTATCCCAATTATCTTTCACACATTATAAAACAACTGTATTTTAAAAACTAATAGCTTTAATAGCTTAATCTTGTACTAATGTCATTAATACTGTACATTCATCGATTAAACTACAGCCATCCCAACTGCACCCTATCAAAATGTTTGAACTTTTGTGCAAACATCTATGATCAATGCAGATCAGTATTTTGAACAAAATCTGAATAACAAAAGCAAACTATAGAAAGCAAAAAACATTAACATATCTGGGGAAAAAAAAATTGTTATGGACACACTACAGGCTTTAGAATAGGAGATGAACCCTGGAATTGTACCAAGATTCATTTTTGCTGTTTGAAAGACTGAGGAATAAAAATAAGAGTGAATAATAATAAATAACAAAAATAATAATGCAGCAGTTGGTATCAATGCTGCTGTTCATTAAAAAGGCATAAAGTTTGTATGTTCTACGGAGCATGCGTGGGTTCTCTACAGGTGCTCTGGCTTCCACCCACAGTCCAAAAACATGAATGTTGGGTTAATGGATTCTGTACTTTGCTTTTAGGTGTAAGTGTTGGTGTGTATGGAGAAAGATGAGGAGGATTAAAAGATAATGCAAAAATCACAAAATAGATAACATTGCCCAAGTTTCTGGAGTTTTTTCAACTCAGAGATTTGAGTGCATCTATATTTTGCATCCTGATTTTGAATGTTGTGTGCATAGTTCCTTCTGACTGGCCAAAGCTGTACATTATCCTCACAAACCTCGACTGTAAACAGGATGTGAAGAATACAAGCAGGCACTCCAGTAATTTCCAGATGTTTTCTTGTTTTACCCAAATGCAGGTGATTCATATAGATTATAATGATTCAAATCCACAATTTAACGATTTAGCTTTAACCACAGACTTTCATAGGTGACATGCCTTTGTCAGATCCATATTACATATGGAGTTTTAACTAGAACTGAAAGGTTTGCCAAAAAAGAAAAACTGAGACCATATTATGATCTGCAATTTTATTCTGTTTATTCTCTCTACTAACTACAGTCATGTAGCTGTTTTACTTCAGGTTTTCATTGTTTTCATGACCTTGAAAGCTTGCTTGTGTGGAGTCCATTGTCGCAGGACCCTTCTGTTAACTGTTCCATGGGAAAGTATCTACTTTACTTGCATGCATGGATCTGCTAGCAAGCAGCCCTTTCTTCCCTTCTGTGTGGCAGCAAAATAAGTTTTAAGAATATTACTATAGCACATTTTTTATGCCACCAATCTGAGTGCACAGTTAGCAGTCTGAGCACGCAGTGAGCCCAGTATGACGCTCAGTAAATACATGTCTGGCGCTTGCTGGTGGTGTGGTTCAATTACATAGATTAGTCAATTCCTGTGTGCAGATGGAGCCGGGCACACAGCTGAGGCTAAGCAAGCAGGGAGTCAGCCAAGTGCCCAAATGGGGCCGAGCGCACGCACAGAAAAGGGGTGGAGGAGTGGCATACAAGTCGATTGCACAAAAAATATGCCATATATTATCGCCACCTAAAGGCCTGGAGTAAGAGTCAGCGTCTCACTCATGTTAAAAATTATGTGACCAAAATTGAGTGCATCTTTTCTCTAGTTTTAACGAGGTAGGCAACAATGTAAAATGAGACCAAACATCAAACAGTTGACCATAAAACCATAAATTGATTTTATGATCTGACCCAATCCTTGTTTCCTTATTTTTTTGGTCAGAGCTGTGATGCAGTCAATGTTTCATGTTTTATTATTGGACTAAGACTGTTATTACACAAATGCTAGTCAATATTAATATCAAAACATGCTAAACTATGTTCTGAAGCCTAAAGGGGTAAAAGTTGAGTTTTAGGGTTAAACGGTCAGAGACGACTCAGAAATGAGACCACTCAGATTAACACACATAAGAACATGCTTAGACAAACATGCCATTTTGCAGGGATGACCAAAATAAAACATGTTAAAATGTAATTGAGTGTGCAGAGCTGTCTTAGGTTCCATTTATATGTTTGTAGCACTTCACTGCGGTTCAATCAGCAGTTGTAATCTGCTGATGCTGTACTTGGAAAAGGCAGGCGGGGAAAACCCCGAGGGCATGTTTAATAATTCTTTGAATGATGAAGTGTTCACTGTTTTAGAGAAAACTTGTGCTTGAGTTTGCGTTTATTCATGGCATTAGGGCTGCTCATAATCAAATTTGAGATATGTACTTGAAAGAGAATGCCTTTTAAGCATTAGTTGTATTAATATTTTACTAGTTGCTTATTTCTGTGAGTAGCAGAGGTATGCTTGTTTATGTCAGTAAAAAAATACAAGAAGTCAGTCTGACTTTTCTATAACTCAGTACATGAAAAGGCATGCCAAAGAGAAGGCTTTTAAAATACAAAAATTGGCCTAAGTGTCCTCTAAAAAATTATAAACAGAGAAGAGATATCTTGAGAAAAAGTCAAAAAGTGAGAAAGTGTGTTTCAATTATTAGAGGGTCGTTCTGAACTAGCATTATAGAAAATCAAAGGTACTGAAAGTCACTAAAAGTAATTAAAATATAAAAGTATATATGTTAAGTGAAAAACATCCAAATAAGATTAGATCTGTTTCATAATCAAAGCAAATTGCTGAACATACTTTTATTACTTAAGACAGAAAAAAAAAAGAAATTAAATGTAATAGTAACTAGAGTTGTTTTTCAGCAAGTTGTTTATGTTGATAGCTATAGGCAGGAAGTGGTCTGTCTTGCACCAGATCTGGAGAAGCCTCCTTTGGTGTTTAAAAGTCTCCTGAAGAGGGTGCTCACTGTTGTCTATAATGTTCTTGATTTTATGAAAAATCCTTCCTTGTGAAATCATTTCCAGAGGTTTAAGAAGAATTTCTAAAACAGAGTCTTTTAGGTAATTTGCTCTGATGCACCCTCATGCAGAGTCATCTGAGTATTTCTGCAGGGGACAGGAGTCTGTCTGGTACTGAAAGTCACAGATGTACAGAGAAAAAGGAATGGTGAGAGTACTGTCCCCTGTGGTGCTCCTGTGCTGCTGAGTACTTGGTTAGACAGTCTTTGATCCAGGCAGTACTCCACTGGAGTCTTCTGGTGTTCCTCACAAGTCAGGCTGAACTGTGTTAAATGCACTGGAGAAATTTAAGAACATCATTCTCACTGTGCTGTCTGCCTTGTTTAAATGACAGTGGGTTAGTTACAGCAGGTGCATGATGGCATCTTCAACCCCAACTTCGTGGCAATACCCAAACTGCAAGAGGTCTTGATAGCTGCTTGTTTGCTTGATGAGGTGGACCAATAGGTAGCAGTCCAGAGTAAATTTTGGTGTAAATTTTTGTATTACCCTTTTCAGTTTTAGAAAGCTATGAAGTCATTTTCCTATGTAAAATGATGACAAAAATTACTGTAAAGCAAAACTCAGTAGCAGGGTTGTTTGGACTAACAGTATTTCATTTTTTTAGCCGAGATCTGCACAAGGAAGCTTTGGAAATGGCGCGTCCTTTACTGGAAGAACTTGTTGAGGAGGGAGCGTAACTACTCTGAAGATACTGTGGGAGAGGGTGATTAGAGAGCAATAAGATGTTTCATCTTTTCTGAAGGAATATCTCTAAAAAAATGCTTTAATAAAGACATCAGATTTGAATATTATCAGTGAACACAAAAATAGATTAACGTTGGAGCAATTTTCGCAATACCCTTTTCATGTACAGTTTGAAATACTGGCAGTTCAATTGCTTATTGGAAATATTTTATGGGCATCAGTATAACACCTGAATAAGAGTGAGAATTCTAGAAAAAAAAGGGAGAAATACATAAAGTAATACTGAAACTTAATATATCATGCTTCTACCATATGTAAGGGTAATTTTGGCAAATAAACATCTAAAAATAAAGTTTTATCCCTTCCAAAAACCCTGGTCGGGATGGCGGTGGGGATTTTTGGATAACTGTAAACGGGTACTTCCCATTTTTGTCACATAATGTGACTACTGCTTGTTCTTACCGAACTACCAGTCAATACCAACAGCCACCAACTATATCTCTAAAAACATGCTTCCTCTCAAGATCCCTTGGGAGTGTAGAAAAAATTGGAATCTGAACCTCTAACATTTCCGGAGTCTGACAATTCAGTGAGTAGTTGGATTGACTCAATTCCACTGAACATAGTAAATCCATTAGTCTGCTACTAGCAGCATGAATGAGAGGCTTCAGGTCAACACACTGCTCCCTAAAGTAGGTACTGTTTTAAATTGTGTTGTGTTCAGTCTTTCCAGCAGTCAAACTTTCTATAAAGGCCTGAGCAATCATACAATAAGAAGATACACAAAGACACCCACCCCAAAGAGTCGGGGCAAGCAGAATATGTTAGATGCAATGAAACGTGGAGAAGTAAACTGATCTTGATGAGGCATTTTTTTTTTTTTACTATTAACTCGGGTCCTTGTGAATAATATCTGTATATTAAATAGCTATAAATTCAGATCTGTGTTAGCATATATATAAAGATGTGTACCATGAACATGAACACTGTTTAAAATAGTGATGCAGCTACAGTAGCTAAAACCAAAATGAAAAGATGTGGCATGGGAGGCTGCAAGAGGCCAACAGCGACACTGAAGGAGGTGTAGGACTTTCTGGTTAGTACTAGTTAAGTTCATGTAACAACAATCTCCTGTACTTCCTATCTCTCTGGACTAAACATTAGAGCTAAAGATGGAAACTTTTAATCCAAAGAAAAAATCTTTAGTTTGAGCTAGACTTTTTGCCAGTATGGATAAAGTCCTAAAAATGGTCTACATGTAAATACAATCAGTTTTGACTCGAAACCTTCAGCTGTGCAGAAGAAAGAGGATGAGAGAAAGTGACGTTAATCTTCAGCATCAAAGATCCAAGTTTAAATCAGAATAACTCTAAACATTATTACAGTGTTCTCCAGAAGAGGTCTGGGAATAAAATGTTTTTTTCTCACTGATAAATTTAGCGAACAAACTCTGTAGGTGAAGAGACCAAAAATGGGCAATCAGATATGGCATTTTGACTACCAGAAAAGACAGTTTGCTGACATTAAAGCTATAAATGCTTCAAAAATGTTTGCGAAACATCTAGAAGCTGATGCAACCAGGTTATTTAATCTTTTTCATTTTTGTTTCTAACACTTCCTTATTTTCAGCCGGCCTGCACCTGACGTTCCACATTTAAAGTAAAAACAAGAATTCGGAAGGATTTATCACTGTCTTAATCTGTTAGGCCACGAACACTTGAACTTGAAAGGTTCTTTTTTTTAACCCAGTATATATAGATGGGTTTGTGTGTATTACCTGGGGGATGTAGTTCCGCCTCTCTTGACAGACAGCATGGAACCAAGCCAGACAGAAAAGAGATTGGGCTCTGGCCAGATTGCCTCCTACACATAAACAATCATCAGTGTGTCAGGAAAAAAAAATAACAAAAACAAACAAAGTGTCCTCTTCTATGTACCCCAAGTTCACCTGTTGTGTTATTATGTTATCAGACTGTGTATTTTACAATGTCAGGGAACCTAGTTGTTTGTCATAACATACAGGTAGAAAATTAGAAGAGTGATAGACATTATGGTTTTGAATAGTTTTGATACGGCTTAGTTTTCAGTATGAGAGAAAGGAGATAGAAAGAAAGATGGGAGACGACCTTTACTGATCTGCTCTGGAGTCCAAGACTCATATGTTCTCAGCAGATTCTTCTTCAACCCTGGGGGGGCCTAGAGATAGCAAAAAAAAAAATCAAGTAAACAACAACTTTACAAACAGACAGAAGGTATTTCTTTCTTAATTTGACAATAAACAGAATTCTAATTTTAGGATTAAGTCATATTGTGGGAGTAGAACACAAAATACAATAAAATAAGGGGAGACTTGATGAGAGAAGCACACCTACAGTACTATGAACAAAGTCACTAAATAAGACATAACAAGGGCTTAAAATATGTCCTGCTTTTAACAGATAGCCTGTTAACAACCTCAATGTACATTCCATTACCTTACTGTATATAAGACACCTTAAATCTTTATTTTC
>JAUZNJ010037005.1:0-11630 GCA_034780135.1 Jordanella pulchra
TATATTGTGTGTGTGTGTGTGTGTATATTGTCCAAGACATGGACAGATTAAACTTGGTAAAGAAGGAGAAATTAAGGTCACCTCAGAGAAGTTGAAAGCTTGAAAGTGACCAGCTGGTATTCTTAAAAACATTTTTACTCACCTCTTATGAATATACATGCTGCAGCCAGTTATTAGCATCCCAAGAGGCCTTGATATGAAGGTACCCATATGGAAAAACATCAAACTCGTTTTGCTCACCTTCAGGAGACTCTTTTTTTAATCATATTCTTCCAGCTGCTCTGTAGGAGCTCTGAGGTCTCCACTCCTTGCATAGAAGAAGACAAGTGTCATCATAAATAAATATTTAGGAATGTAAGTTAGTCAGCTAGCATGCTTCATGATGTCTGTCCCTAACCGGAGAAACAAACAAACGCATTTCAAAGTTTAACAATAAAAAATGTATTATAACAGATTACTCTGTGTCTTACACTGTGCTCTCATTCCCAAGCTGTCACATACAGGGCTCCTCAGCCATGCTCTGGGCAAACACTGACCTACATCTGAACTTTTAAAACTGATGCCAATATTTCCCGCTAACATTTGATGGCTTTAGAAAGGAGAATGTTTATACTTAATGGCCCCAATCTTTTCTGATCCAAAACTTAAACAGTGATTTTACTGAATGGAAGGAAATAGTACTATTTTTTATGTTTCACAGGATCGCTCTCAGTTGTGACAGAAGAGACCAGACTAATTAGGAAATCAGATGGAAACAAGGGTGTAATTATAGGCATCACTTGATGTGTTTCCTCAGTATTTCTATATTTTGCTTAGCATTAATTCACATTCCCATTTTTACCATTTAATGTCTTTTGAAGTCTGAATAAAAAAACTCTGTTCTGTGACAGGCCTCTTTTAGGGTTAACCTATATTCTTACATTCCTAAAAAAAAATAATTAGATAATGATATTCATTAACAATTTTAAATGTATATGTACTTTACATTTGAAAATAAAAATGTTAAGCCAAAACTAATTAGAACTCATTTAGTACTATTCAACTCCCTGGAACCATGTGTGCAATAGACATTAGCATTAGCTCAATTGATTTTTTTTTTGAATTTCAAATTTGTTATTCTTCTATTCTCTACTGTTTAATCGTGCTTATTAAATTTGTTCTTTCTACCTGTGAAGGTGGAGAGAGTAAGATTTGAAGCAGAAAGCTGGTAGGATAACATATTTTAGCAAAGGTATTCCCATCCTTTTAAGCATTTCTGTGTCTGTCTTTTTAAAAAGTGCCAATTTTGGTAGGTATTTTGAGATCTCAGAGACAAAGTAAATATCTGCTTTCTCTGAGAAACAAAAACAGAGAATGCGGTTTTGTAAGCTACATTAACATGTAAATGACTAATGCTAAAGCTTCTGCGAAATGTAATCAGCAATAAAATAAAATTTTAAAGCAGTAGCCTTTAAAATACTGCTGGTAAGAAAAAAAAACTTTGATTTTCAGATCTTCACTTCTGAGCAGACAGCTGTGCACATGTGCTTAATTTTTACCAGCAGAACGGTGCAAAAAATAAGAATACTTAAACTTTTCAGCATGGCTCATGTGACTCATGGATGTGAATGGAAACAAAATGGGGTAATTTACTCTTCTTGTTTTAAACAAAACAGGATTTTTATGTAAGTTATAATAAAGGAGTGCTCTATACATGAAAAAAAATGTCAGGAACATTATGTAGTTTGCAGCATATTTTGTATTTTGTATTAACACATCAACAACTAAACCAGATTAAACTAGACCCACAAGTTTTCATTTATTATTAACAAGTAAAAATACGGTAATGATACGGTAATAAACCACATATAAGCCTACTTGACATTTATACATTAGAATAACCCTATTTCTTGACTGTGAACTGTACAGCCAAGAAAAAAGAAAACAATCACAATTAGTCAGCAAGTTAATTGAATATGAAAGGTCTGCTTTATTCAGATTACAGTAGAGGAGTTAGGTCTTTGAAGCCACTTCAAACATCATAGGTTGCTGTCTGAATCAGAGTAAACACTTGATTCCAACATTGTTGACATCCCTTTACTAATCCGGATTGTTTTATTTAAACTGATCATGTATATGCTGGATTTTACATTCTCTGTGAAGGGCCTACTTCAAAGTAGAGCTAAAGTAGCCAGTTATTGTTGCCGGTTATGATTTTCCACTTCTCTATGGGCTCTGATTTTAAGGTTTTCATTCCAGTGGTGAAGTGTTCTGCACCCGGTTTATTTCTTTTGTTCTGTATTTGAAGAAATTGCTCACTGTGTGTATAAACAATTGTTGTATCCTTTAAAGGTTTAATCTTTTTTAATTGTTATTCAATAGGTAAATACGAATACATTTTTTATTTTAAAAAAGGTTTCTCTTGTTTTAAAAGTCACATACATTTTATTAAAGAGTACAGTAAAGGTTTATTGTTTAACCTGTTTAAGTTGCTGGGCATACAAAGGATCCTTATCGGCTCTGGAATTTAAAAAAAATAATTTAGGACTTGAATAATTAATACGTTTTTGATGGTTATTAGTTATTCAGTACATGCATGCTCTTTTTCAAAAAGAAGATTATCAGCAGACAATCCAATTTTTTAAAATATAAAATATTTTACTACAGGAAAAGTGCTAACCAAACTCATAAACTTCACAAATGTCCCACACTTTATGACAATAAGTATTGGCATTTACTTTCAAATGTCTTTCACAAAATTGTGGAGAAATCTTTCTTAGTCTTTTCTATGGACTTGCTCTAATCAGTCACATTGGAGGTCTTCTGAGAATGACGCATAAGGTTACGCCAGCATCTCAGTTGTGACAAAAAGTAAGTTCTGACATATCAAGTCTCTGCACAACCTTCATTATATCTTTTCTGTGCCACTCAGAAGTAGAATTACTGGTGTATCTAGTGGTTTTTGCCTCACTACATAAGTTGATGTACATTTATTTGCCTTTTAATTTTTGAATATTGTACACTGACATTTACTGAGGCCAGTAAACTCTTCCTGGCCTTAGATGTTGCTCTTCTGTAACCTCCTGCAGGAATTTGCTGATGCACTCTGACTAATGTGGGGAGCCTGCTCATCCCTGTGTGATGGTTTACCATGGTTTTTCTTTTGAACCATTTGTGGATAATGGTTCACACTGTGCTTTGAGGGCAATTACTATATTGCTCATCTGCAGGACATGATGTCTTTCTTTTTGAAATATTCTATCTAATACAACTGGCCACGCAGATTCTAATTAAGACATTTCATGATTCTACTGTCTTAAAGCTGGAATGTTAGATGTAAGATTTAAAAAACAAACAAACAAAAAAAACATCGTTATTCACTCTTGAAATATGGTTTAACATCTGGCTGGTGGACCAACTCTGACACAATTATCAATAAATAAATAAATCTTTCATTGGCATACGATTAATAAAAAAATAGATCAAATAAATAAATGCATACAGGCAAGAAGAATTATTATCCTCGCTCTGAATTATTTTTCTCTTTAGTCGTTTTTTTTTTTTTTCTGTTCTCTTGCTTCTCTATACTGTTATAGTCTGCAGCCTTTGCTGTAACTATTTACAGCAGTAGGTTTATGCCAGCCTCTGCCTGTCTATACCTGGTTGCACAGAGCGCATCTTAGCACCGAAGGCTGACTCTGATGCTGCTCTATGAGAGCAGATCCTGGAAGATAAAACTGTTTTTGAGAGACGATTTTACAGTACCAGCACATTCATACCAACTTAGATCAGAATGGACCGCTCAGCAAGTGGTTATGGAAAACACTATTGAATGTTTTAGTGCTGCACTGAAGCTGAGAACACATTTTCGGTGCATATAGAGGAAGTCCTGCTCTTAAAGTAATTAATGTGTGTCCTTTTGGTAGAAAAAAAATTCTATTCCTTGACAAAGAAATTGGCTCAACAATCCATCATACCTTTGGCTTTGTCCTGTTTAGACAAATTTAACTTAGCAACCCTTAGATGGTTTGTCCATATTAAGAGCAGAAAAAGTGGAGATATTGTGACGCTAAACATAAAGCTTATAGGGGAGATCAAAACTGCTTAGAAGATTGATAGATACAGTAAAAGGGGGACATGCAAGGGTTCGGTTTAAAAGAGGAAGAGGCTTAGGAAAGAGTGAGAGGGGTGAAACGATCTACCATGCAGAGCTCAGACAGAGCCTCTGATAGAAGAAGAAGATACATCATCTCCCCACTGCCTTGTTTCTGAACAACAGTCAATTATCCCAGTTGATTAACTTTTCATTATAGCAATCCAAACAAACATTTTTCTCCTGCTTGAAGAAGCCAATGATAAGTGATTCTCCTGTTCTGAAATGACTGTCCATGAATATAGCTTAAACTAAGAACAGAGATTCTTTTTATATATTTTGCATGTTAAAAGTACTCAGCCAGCCTTGTACTGTAACATATTAGCATATTTATTAAATTGTTGCCCCTCTAATGGATGGAACATTTACTGTAAGTGGTCAAAGTGATTGTTTTCCTCTCTGCTGTGCCACAATGCAATATGTGCTGCTTCTTCAATGTGTTATGTGAACAAGCAGCAGCCACCTAGACTAAGAGGTTTAGCCACTAGTTCTCTATAGTGGTTTGTTTCATTTTGCCATACTCCACACAGTTGTATCTGTTGATTTGTTGTGTGTTTTGGAAAATATTGATCAAAATATCCCGTGTTAAAGTCTTCCCCCTTTTAACTCTGTATCAGACGCTGTTTAGCTGTTTGAGACGTTTTAGACCTTGTGGTATTACTGCTTATGATTGACTTTAAGGCAGACCCCACAACAAGCTGTATCAACAAGAGCAGACACTTGCAATCAATATTTCATGCATCTTTGTTCTTGCACTGTCTGGCAGGATATTGTCACTCATATCATTACTCTTTCTAATGCAAGGAAGCAATTTTATCTCATCAATTCCTATTACAGCGGATTTTCTTCCTCAGGAGTGGGTAGAATTAAAATTTCATTGTTTGCTGGCGGATGCTGACACCCACACCCATGAAGTTGCTTCCAATTTTTCGGGGCATGTCAGAAGCCTGGCTGTGCACCAGGATTCAGATTTATCATCAAACTGGACTGTTGTGGATTACCAACATTACTGTTTGCCTCCTAGAGTGAAAAACATGATAAGTTTCTGTATTCATATCTGTAGCTCTTCATTTCTTAGTATTTTTTAGTATATTTGCAATATGAGCAACACATCATGTCAAAGCTGCCATACTCCAGCTTTCTAGATAACTTTCTAAATGCCTGTCAATAAGTGTTGTCACTGCAATCGCACTAACACGTTTTTCTCTGTGCAGACTACTTAAAAGTTCAAACTCCAGAGAATATTTGCCCCATTTTCACTGCTGTGGAATGAGACCTGTCAATCATGCCACCCAATAAAATATAAACCCCAGCTACAGACCTGGAAGTCTGTTCAACTATTTACTTCTTTACTTTTGCTTAAATAATAAGACAGTTTCTTTGAAATGCTGTTTAGTGCACCTGTATTCGGTTTGCATTTTAATTTGGTCCCACATCAAATACAGGCTTTGGCTGTGGAAGGAGGCTATTCAAAGACAAAGGCCATGGCCACCCATAAAGGAAGAGTAGAACTAGGCCAGATGGGGAACCTGACTGTTAGCCTTGGAGCAGTGTTTTCTTGTTCATGGTGAGACTCCTTAGTACTGGCAAAGGAATAAAGCAGCACTCTCCATTTATATTCTGCCATCTGTGTGGCTGATTGTAGAGAATCTAAGAGCATTATGTTTTGTGCATGATCTGTGCTGTATAATGTCCTTGTCTTATTTTATTTTTTATTTACTAAAACTTATATGGTACTAGAAATCTTAATAAGTAGGTACACACTCTACTAGTGCTGGCTGCAGCGTCCCTCCTTTTTGTTATTATTAAAACATATAATCTTAATGTATACAGTATATTATGCAAGGTTTCCCCCAGAAATGTCCAGTGCTATGTGTCAGTAGGGCAGGCCATTCTGCGTTTGTTAAAAATGTTATAAGTATGAAGTTAATTATAAAATATGAGTATTAAATTATACGTTATCTGAAGTTGCCACTGATAATACTTGAACACTAATTTCTGTCTTTAAAAAGGCCCACTCTTGAAATAGCGTTTTAAATGACAAAAAAATTAAAATGCTTAATCCTGATTAACTAATTAGCCAGCAAATCTTAAAATAAGCAATGCCTTGTTGGTTACATTTCTAATTAAATAAATTAAAATTAATTCAAACAACCATCAAACCGGCCAGTTTATCCCAAGGATTTAAACCGACCTGTTATTACCTCACACTCCAATCCCTAGAACACAAAAAGTGTTGGTATTTCTTTTTAGTCAGCATAATCGATTTAGATTAAAATGGTTCACTTTTAATTTTTTTTATACTGCCATCTTATTGGTGTTAAAGAAAGCTTATATATTATGTATTATATATTCTACAAATGCAATTAATGATGTGTAGCAAGTTAAACCTTCACTTATGACCTAAATCAAAAAAGAGCAGACATGCGACTGAAACTGAGATATTGCTCTTTTGTCTGTAACAAGAAAACACAATAAAACTGTGGTGTTCCCTTGTCACAGACCCACTAGGGAAGGGATGCCCACAGTTTTCAGATTGTGAGCTACTTCTAAATGTCCAAGTTACACTGATCTACCATCTGAAACCTTAGTTGTTTGTGCTTGATGATAGTTACATGAAAAAGAAACACTTTAGCACTACACCACAATCACTGTTGGAAATCGAACCCCTGTGATCTGCTACTAACAAGAAAAAACGGACACCATTATAAATTTGTCATTGAGGGGTAGATGTGATCAGTTACAGTTTTAGTGCTACACTCCTGACAGTTTGCCACTGGCATAAAGACAAAGTCCAACACAAAGAATTTTATTGAGAAGAATTACTAACTGAGGTAAAGGAAGTTTATTTATATAGTACATTTCAGTAGCAAGAACATTCAAAGTGCTGTAAAAAAAAAGTGCATTGCAGTGACATGGAGGCAACAGAAATAATTAGAGTATAAAGGTGCCAAAGTGATAAAAGAATAAAATGGGCAGATTTGACAAAGACTGTTATATTAAAAACGGGATGACATGATGTTTTTTGTTAAAAAACAAATCATTAAGAAAATGAAACAAAAGTTGGACTGAAAAAAGTAACTAGAATTGTGCAGGTTTAGTAGATAAGCGGTGGTTGAAAATCTAAATCCAGAACTTGAAAGGGATCTAATCACTGTCTGGTCACCCTCTCCCAAAGGGAGGATTCTGTGCTGCCCGATATCTAAAGCTTCTTCCAGAAAGGAACACACCTTTTCTGACATTTTTCACATGTCAGGTATGAACTCAAATATGTGACAGACTCAGGATTAGTTCAACAAGTTCTGCTCTAAAGCAGAGTAACGTGTCGTAGTAACTTGAATCAAGATAATGGTCATCTGACATAACCTAAAATAAAAACCTTATACAAATATTTACCCAAGTCTCATTCTATTTTCACTTATCTTGATTTTTGAAATGAGACTCTAGTGGCTTTTACATGTTTTTCAGTTTTTTTTTCTTTTTTACTCAAGGTGAGGTTGGTTGGTTGGATGGATAATGGATGAGAAATCACACAAGAAAAGTTGAAGAGTTGTACATATGGAGCTATGGAGACTTATAGCCAGTGTTCGTAATGGTTGCACATGACAAGGCCAACACATAAAGCTCACATATTTAACATGTGTTAAATTATTGTAGATATCATGTCAAATTATGTCTTGTCAGAATGATAGTGAATAAGCAGTAGGGCATTTCAAGCAAAAAAAAGGTAGAGAATGCTCCATTAAAGCCTTACATAATTAGTGAGAGAAACATTAGGTGAGCTTCAGGATGAAGTTTAGGAATCCCATTATTGATAGAATATGAAGACTGATAGTGGAACTTTAAGATATTTTTAAGCCATTATCCCATTACTTCCACAGTACTATGGAAGTAATGAGAAGTAATATGCAACCCCTCATATCCTAACCACATAAGGTTAGTATATGAGGCGATCAGCTGCATTAGATCACCCCACAAGTGGTCTATACATTTATATGGTAAAATACTACTTTTAATTAAGCAAAAGGTGGATTTCCCATTTGTAAAATGTGGACCTTTGTGCTCAGGAGCTGTACCTTAGAACCACATCTAAGAATCTATTTTTATGTGTTTAGGAGCAGTAATGCAGGGAGAGGAATGGTGGTATTGGGCCAGAGGTACTGTAAGGTCTTAAAATAAACTAGTGGGACTTTTAATGTCAAGGTTAAGTTGTGATACTAACAGATGTAACAGTGTATGAGCCTAAAGATAGCTGCAAATCAGTTGTTAAAAAAAGGAAATAACTTCAACAGATGATGATTCTTTTTTACTTTTTGTAAAGCAAATCCTCATACATGTAGTATGTGATTTTTTTTTATGCCATTCAGGAACATCAAGGGTTGGAGGCAGGGAACCTAACACATAACACGGGGATATCAAAAAGTCAGAAAAATGTAATAAGAAATGTTAGTTGGCATTGTGTGATATTGTGACTTCTCTTTTAAAGCAAATAATATTTTTTCATCTTATCCAATGTTCATGTCAGATAGTTTTTAACTTATAAAACCTGTTCAATTAACATTCTAGGAACTTAATGGCATTTCTGACCAATAAAACATATTGAAGCATTTACCAATCAAACAACAACAGTGAACAGGTCAGGACTTCAAGCCAAGACAGACAACTCATGGACGGAGGCCTCTGTACATAGGTTGCATGCTTTCCCCCAGTGCCACCTCTGCACTCCAGAAATAAGCTTGAAAATTCTATTTTACCTTTCTGAACATCCTACACACCATGCTTAGGGGCAATTAAACCAAAATAAGCACGGGTTATTACTCCGCCTTGTTTTTCACTTTTGTGATTGTTTAAAAGATTTTGGATATTTCTTAAAATATTGTAACACCATATATATTTCCCAAGTAAAAAGAAGCTGTTGATTTTAAATAAATTGAGGTATGAATCGAGCTTCCTCTAAATTGCTGTATTTATTTTCTTATTGCCTTATTTGATACAGAAAAGTATATACAATACAATGTGTTACACCATGGCTAATTTCCAATGCTTGTCCCTCAAAGTGTCTTAATAAAATCAATACTTGAAAACGCCCAATTATTTGTATTTTTTTTTTCTCACAGGCAGTTTTGCATTATATCACATTAAAAGCTGCAGCTGATGGTAGGAAAAAAAATAAGAGAGTTTTACAGAACATATAACAAAGATCTCAGTGGTTAAGGTGAAGAACTACATTGGAATCTGTTAAGCATAACCAGAGGAAGAAGGTACAGGTGTGGAGGAGAGTAAAAGGGTGATTTAAGCAGGATGAAAAATTAACACAGTAAAACAGAATTAAACTCAAAGGAAACCATAAACTGAAGGGATAAAGGCTAATATGTTGTAAGGATTAAACTAACATGCACAGAGAGCAGATCACGTAATATAATTGACAAAGTAGAAATAAAAGAATGAATTATCGTTGAAGAGAAAATGTGAAATTGAAAATCACACTATTCAACTTAGCCAATGTTAGTTTATTTATATAGTTTATTTCCAAAAGTATTTTGTTTTCTTTGTTTTAATTCTGTGTTTTTTGTTTTTTGCCAAACTGTCATTTAGCTGTATTGGGTATAACCTCTATGATTGTATATATTAAAAATGTGACCTATTTAAAAAATACTACAATTTAACTCATTTAATGAACTTAATGTTTACACTTGAAAATCTGGTTTATTTCTAAATTACATTGGATAGTATACAAAAAAGTACTTGACAATTGACTTATGCATACAGGTTTTTACATACCAAGGTAGCTTAGGTATGTAAAAAGTGGGCTCGGTTCCATATATACAATCCCTCTGCTCTCTGTTTGCCAACAGGGAGAGCTCATCGTCTGCCGTCTCAGAACAGATATAAGGATTAGCATTGAATATCTTTATCCCAGCATGTAGACATTTGATTACTGCTTCACAACAGGAACGTAAGCTAGTTACCCTACCTCATTATGAATAGCAATGCACAGGTCACAGAGGGTCCACATACAAGCTTGAGAATAAGTAAACAGGTATAACTGGATAAAGCACTAGTTTTTGATCCATCTGTCAAACACTGAAAACTTAAAGTCACACTGCATGCCTTATCAAAGAAATAGCTTTAGTCTTATTTAAGCCCCCAAATGTGGCCACTTTAGTTAAAATGGTTTACTTTGTAATCCTTAGTGTGTATTTGTTCCGCAGGGTTTTCCAGGTTGCTTTTAAATTTGAAAAGCATCCATAATAGAAAGTTGAAAAATATTAATCACAGTTTAGTTTGAGATGGAATAATGGTGAATGTGCAAATTCAGAATGATTACAAAGCAGAGAAGGTTAAGAGTATACTGTATGTTTCAAGTTCATTCCTACCAGAAGTGACTGAGAAGCTGCTTTTATGAGTTGTTGTGTGATTACCTCACTAACTTACCCAATGCTCCAGCATTTTCTGGTCTGTCACTGCACATCTCAAGTGTTAATTTGCACATTCAAATCTATATTTTTAAAGACTGTTCATTTGTACATTCAGATTTATATTTTTAAAGATTTTTCCGTTTTTATCTCTACATTTTATTCTTGCTTCTCATAGAAGTGATGTGTTGTGCACTAAACACCAAGGCAAATTCCTTGTAAGTCTGAAAACCTACTTGGCAATAAATCTGATTCTGATTCTGATTCAATGAAAAGTAGTATCCAGTAAGGATGCACGAAAATATTATTTGTACAGTTCTTTGACTATGAACTTGGGATCCTAACAGACCCAAAACCCCTCCCATCACCGCCCTGTAATACAGTTATTGCACAATAGCAAGTATATTAGGATTCACTATCTCTCACCAAACCCTGGCTGCTTTATGCCAGACTAAATATATTTCTTACAAAAAATAATCTGACTACTTGAAGCAGGCAAGCATATCTGAGAGAGCAATTCATTACACAGTAATCTAAAGAAAGTCAAGGAAATATGAAAAAACAAGATCATTGCCTTTCTTAGTACAGAGTGAATTTGAAAATATAAAATTTATTTGGTTGTAGGTATTCAGTACAATACTCTACATAGAAAGCTATTATCTACAAAAGGAGAACACATGAAATTTTGAATTTATTGAGTAGGGCCAAAGCAACATCTAAAGGACTGCAGTCTTTACATGTCCACATTGGAACAGTGTTCATGATTCAACAATACAAAAGAAATGGGAAAATATGGCCTCCATGGGAGAACTCCGAGGTCCAAACAACCCAAACAAATCCAAACGCGAAAATCAAAATTGTGAATATTTTCAACCAATATTCCGATTGCAATTTTATTTTGATTTTCCTTTGCATTGACCACCAGCATGTGGATGTTTCATTTCAGGGTTTCCTTTTCATATGACCTTGAAAGCTTGCTTGTCCAGAGCTCATTGGCGCAGGAATTTAGAATCAGAATCAGAATAAGGTTTATTGCCATTGTTAGTGAAGGAGTTCACAAACTAGGAATTTTTTATGGTACA
>JAUZNJ010037006.1:0-11630 GCA_034780135.1 Jordanella pulchra
ACAGAGTCCACCTCAGTGGATGTTCTGCTGATAAACCTCATCAGGGGGAAACTGCTTCCCTCTGCTCTCCTCTGGATCACCACACGGCCTGCAGCAGCCAATCAGATTCCACCTCAGTGCGTTGGCATGGTGACAGAGGTCAGAGGGTTCAGTGACCCACAGAAGGAGGAGTACTTCAGGAAGAGATTCACTGATAAGAAGCAAGCCAGCAGGATTATCTCCCACATAAAGATGTCACAAAGTCTCCACATCATGTGTCACATCCCGGTGTTCTGCTGGATCACTGCTACGGTTCTGGAGGATGTGTTGAAGACCATTGAGGGAGGAAAGTTGCCTAGCAGCGTGACTGAGATGTACATCCGCTTCCTGGTGGTTCAGACCAAAGTCAAGAAGGTGAAGTACGATGGAGGATCTGAAACAGATCCTCATTGGAGCCCAGAGAGCAGGAAGATGATCGAGTCTCTGGGAAAACTGGCTTTTGATCATCTGCAGAAAGGAAACCTGATCTTCTATGAATCGGACCTGACAGAGTGCGGCATCGATATCACAGCCGCCTCAGTTTACTCAGGAGTGTTTACACAGATCTTTAGAGAGGAGAGAGGGCTGTACCAGAACAAGGTGTTCTGCTTCGTCCACCTGAGCGTTCAGGAGTTTCTGGCTGCTCTTCATGTTCATCTGACCTTCATGAACTTTAATTTGAACCTGATGGAAGAAACACAGACGTCTTTGGGGTCTCTGCATCAGAGAGCCATTGACCAGGCCTTACAGAGTCCAAATGGACACCTGGATTTGTTCCTCCGCTTCCTCTTGGGACTTTCCTCACAGACCAGTCAGAGACTCCTACAAGGTCTGATGACGCAGACAGAAAGTAGCTCACAGAGCAATCAGGAAATAGTTCAGTACATCAAGGAGAAGATAAATGAGAATTTGTCTGCAGAGAGAAGCATCAATCTGTTCTACTGTCTGAATGAACTGAATGATCGTTCTCTAGTGAAAGAGATCCAACAGTCTCTGAGTTCAGGGAGTCTCTCCAAAGAAAAACTCTCTCCTGCTCAGTGGTCAGCTCTGGGTTTCATCCTACTGACATCAGGAGAAGATCTGGACGTGTTTGACCTGAAGAAATACTCTGCTTCAGATGAGGCTCTTCTGAGGCTGCTACCAGTGGTTAAAGCCTCCAACAAAGCTCTGTAAGGAAACAGATTCTTACCGGATTGATTGTCGTTAGAAAGAAATCTGCTAATGATGAGATAAATATTGATTCATGTTGTTTCAGTTCATTTATAATAAACCAGATCACAAGAAAATGCAACATAAAGATCTGTAAAATCAGATACAATCCCCAAATAAGCCAAATTTTAACGTCATTCAGACATTTCAAAAGATGTCAGAGTAAACTGACACTTTTCTGCTAGATAGGCAGATAAACCTTAGTATCATCAATAAAGCACTGGAAAGGAATCAGGTTTGTAATAAATGTATAGATGGAAGATGAATGATTGATCTTTTTCTCCGTTTCCTCAGTCTGAGTGGCTGCAACCTGTCAGAGAGAAGCTGTGAAGCTCTGTCCTCCGTTCTCAGCTCCCAGTCCTCCAGTCTCAAAAAACTGGACTTGAGTAACAACAACCTGAAGGATTCAGGAGTGAAGCTTCTCTCTGCTGGACTGGAGAGTCCAAACTGCAACTTAGAAACTCTCAGGTACAATGTTCTCGATCCCAGTAAAAAATAAATAAATAAACAGATTACCTGCTAAACGAGAAAATGGATTTCCTCTCTGACCGAAACTTCAATAAGACGAACTTTGGGAAGTTTTCTTTCCTAAATTACATACTTTGTTTGTGTATTTACAACAAGGTAGTCACACAGCATTTCAGCACGTTTGTAGTTGACAGAGAGCAAAAATCAATAACCATAAATATTTTCTGTTTCTACTTGCAACATTTTATACCTCTGTGTATTTTATGTTTGGGATTTGAGTCTCTTTCAAGTCAAGTTTGTTTGATGAGTGTGATTTACATCATGAAAAACATCAATCAAATGCTATGGCATCAAAGTCAAAGGGTCTTTGCCTTCATTTAACTCACAGTGTTGGTTGTTTCAGTCTTCTGGATATTTGATCCAGCTCTCTGGTACATGGAAGATGAAAACTGCTTTTTCATGTTTGGTTCTGGTTCTGAAGATTCAGAGTAGGGCTAAACCCAAACAGAACTGATTATTCCTGAAGGTTGATACAATGAAAACAGACTTTCTGGTAGTAGGTGGCTATAGAGCCCTGTATAGTTGAGATGTACTGCCGAAATCCATTGTTGCAGCTGCATGATGAAAATCATGTCATTTTGTTCTCAGCTTCGTGTCTTATACTCCCTCTTGTCGTGGCAAACATTCACCCCCCTCTCCATGTAAAACTGTTGTGTGATTGGCCTGAGTTTTATGGGTGTGTTTATTTGTGTAATATATATGATGAACTCATTATACACTCAACAAAACTTTCTTTTAAATGTTGTCCACAAATCTGTCTAAATGTTTGATAGTGAGCACTTCTGCTTTGCTGAGATAATCCATCCCACCTCACAGGTGCCACATTAAGATGCTGATCTGACATCACTATTAATGCTCAGGTGTACCTTATACTGGCCACAATAAAAGGCCACTCTGAAATGTGCAGTTTTGTCTCACAGCAAAATGCCACAGATGTAACAAGCATTGAGGGAGCATGCAATTGGCATGCTGACAGCAGGAATGTCAGCCACATCTGTTACTCGTGCTTTGAATGTTCATTTCTCCATCATAAGCCGTCTCCAAAGGCGTTTCAGAGAATATGGCAGAACATCCAACACAAAAGCAGACCACGTGTAACCACACCAGCCCAGGACCTCCACATCCTGCAGGTTCACCTCCAAGATCGACTGAGACCAGCCACTCAGACAGCTGCTGAAACTTTGGTTTGCATAACCAAAGAATTTCTGCACAAACTGTCAGAAACCGTCTCAGAGAAGCTCAGCTGCTGCTCGCTGTCCTCATCGGGGTCTTAACCTGACTCCAGATCGTCGCCGTAACAGACCTGAGTGGGCAAATGCTCACATTCGATGGCGTCTGGCACGTTGGAGAGGTGTTCTCCTCACGGATGAATCTCGGTTTACATTGTTCAGGGCAGATGCAGACAGCGTGTGTGGCGTCGTGTGGGTGAGCACTTTGCTGATGCCAATGTTGTGGATCGAGTGGCCCATGGTGGTGGTGGGGTTATGGTATGGGCAGGCATCTGTTATGGACGAAGAACACAGGTGCATTTTATTGATGGCATTTTGAATGCACAGAGATACTGTGATGAGAACCTGAGGCCCATTGTTGTGTCATACATCCATGAACATCGCCTCATGTTTCAGTGAGATAATGCACGGCGCCATGTTGCAAGGATCTGCACACAATGCTTGGAAGCTGAAAATGTTTCAGTTCTTGCATGGCCAGCATACTCAGCGGACATGTCACCCATTGAGCCTGTTTGGGATGTGCTTGACCGGCGTATACGACAGCGTGTAGCAGTCCCCACTAATATCCAGCAACTTCGCACAGACATTGAAGAGGAGTGGACCAACATTCCACAGGCCACAATCTGATAAACTCTATGCGAAGAAGATCTGTTGCACTGCATGAGGCAAATGGTGTCACACCAGCTACTGACTGGTTCTGAGTCCCCACACCCCCAATACAGCAAAAAAAAAACAAACAAAAAAAAAAACTGCACATTTCAGAGTGGCCTGTTATTTTGGGCAGTATCAGGTCCACCTGTGCACTAATCATGTCAGATCAGCATCTTGATGTGGCACCTGTGAGGTGGGATGGATTATTTCAGCAAAGCAGAAGTGCTCACTATCAAACATTTAGACAGATTTGTGGACAACTTTTGAAAGAAATTGTAATATTGTTTATTTGGAATTAATTTAAGATCTTTGAGTCCATCTCATGGAAAATGGGAGCAAAGACAAAAGTGTTGCGTTTATATTTTTGTTGAGTCTACATCCCATTGGAGCTGCAGTCAGGATTCATCTCTATAAATGTGTCATAGTTTTCTTTCTTAATTACTTTCTAAACAAATAGCTGTAGTTATGTTTCCTATTGTTAATGATATAACCACCAACTTTTGGGATATTACCGTCATGAAAATGGCCCGTTCATAACTCTGGTTCTTCCTCACGTTCTCAACCTGTGTTGAATTGTGTGTCTGCAGGTTGTCGGGCTGTCTGATCTCTACAGAAGGCTGTGCTTCTCTGACCTCAGCTCTAATGTCAAACCCATCCCATCTGAAAATATTGGACCTGAGCTACAATCATCCAGGAGACTCGGAAGTGAAAATTCTGTCGGCTGGAAAGGAGGATCCACACTGGGGACTGGTAGATCTTAGGTATGGAGGAAAAGGAGGAAGAGTTCATTCTGGACTGTGGGGAACATTTGAAAAAAAAACAATATGTCAAAATACTTCAATGACCACATCACTCTAAGGAGTTGATTCAGAAGACTATGATTAAGTTCAGTTTCAAGGTTATTTATTTAGCATTTTTGAAGATAAATCCCAAAGTGTTAGAGAGAAGGTACTTCAAGTACTTATTTGTATGGCAAATTTCAGCAGTTCAAAATGCTTCACTTCATGGAAACATCAAGTATACAGCAAAACCATCAAAATCAAATATCAGCAAGATATTCTTATTTAAATATACGCTCCTGATCAAAACCTTAAGACCAGTCCAAAAATTGCAAGAATTAGCATTTTGCACCATTGAATCTTAAGAAGGTTCTAAGACTCACAATGTTAAAAGGAAATATCAGTGCAAGAGACAAGAACATTTGAGCAGGGAATTTTCTGAAAACTGCATTTACACCATAGTCTTTAAAAGCCAAAAGCTGTGCAAAAATCTGGATTCCATGTCATCTTCTGTGAAGTCTTTACACTGTCAAGACCTCCTGATGGCAAAAGCAAAAAAGCTCACTGACTTTGAATGTGGTAGGATTGTTTGAAGTCATCAATAAGAATGGTGGAGCTACTCATTGTTGTGTCCTTTTCTTTTTTAACACTTTGATTTCTGTTTTGGGGGGTTTTTGGGGTTTTTTGAGCTATGGTCTTAAACTTTTGCTCAGCTGAAAAAATCATGTTTGAGTATAAATGCAGTTTTCAATGAATTCCCCGCTCAAAAGGTTTTGTCTCTTACGCTAATTTCTTCTTTTAACATTATAAAGCTCTACTTAGAACCTTCTTAAGATCCAATAGTGAAAAATGCAAATTCTTGCAATTTTTTGACTGATCTTAAGATTTTGATCAGTAGTGTATTGACCCCTTACTACTAATAAAAGGCGGGTTTTCCTCATTGAGACAGAAAATTGCTCCAGCATCCATTTACTGAGCTGCTGATGAAGCAATTCGGAGAGAGAAAAAGTGGTGTTGATGTGTCTTTACGTGTTTTAGATGTCAAGAACTGAAAGACTGGCAGGGAGTTATTTCTATGCTTTCTTCTTTACTCCTCAGCTGTCATGTCTGGTGAACAGTCAGTTTATGGCTTTACTGTAAGGAAGGAGGTAGCGTAGAGAAAAAGCTGCTCCTCTCTGACCTGTTTCCAAGCATTTAGAACGTAAAAGTTGAGAGTTCATCTCTGTTGCTGCAGAATGAAAGACGTTCTGCTTCGTGATCTAAACCAGATTGGACCTTTACTGAGCTGCTGGCTAAATGCTTGGAAAAAATTTCTTTTCTGGAAACTAAACTAATGTTTTTTGTTTTTTTACAATCCAGAGTTTTAGAAGCAGTTCAGTTCAAACATTGAGTTTTATGCATGGAAGATGAACAGATTGGATGTAAAGTGATCACATTTCTCACTTTCAAATGAGGTTCCAGCAGATCTCTAGCAAATGGGGCAGCAGCTATCAACAAATCAACCAATTAAAGCAGCATCTCCATGTGCTCCTTCAGAAGTTCCCAAGGTTTGTTGCTAGAATCTCCTTCTGGTGCATCCAATTCAGGCTCCGCCCCCTTTATAGATCATCTGTCCAGAGCTAGAGCTTTGGTTAACCTTGATGCAAAGCTTTGTTCAGGGGATGTCGTGACAGTGGCCTAAACCCAAACCAGCCCCTAAACACTTCCCCTAAGTACTAACCCTCACTCTGTGCATTCCTGCAGAGGGTCCTCCACATTCGGTGGTGTCTCAAAAAATGTAGTAGGTAGGACAAGTGGACCCTTCAGCCCTTAAATAAGAAGTCTGCATCGGCAGATACTCTGTGGAATTTGACTGTGGGTGTAACGGCGAACTAATGGTGAAGGAAAGACGTGCATTCAAATCTAAGTTCTGCTGGTATGCCACATCTTCATCTTGTTGACAGAAAATCACAAGTTACTAAAAACAAAGACATTATTGATTCTGAAAGGGAAGGTCCTATTTGAAATAGTTTTATCTGACTGTAGAAGTGTATTTTTAAAAAGTGGGGAAATGTTTGATGTCATGTCTACCTGCGCCACAGAGCTACAGCCATGCACATGGTGTGTTACTATGTTGTTGCCATGGCAATGACTGTTTTCCTTTTTGGTTGGAGGGAAGAGGCCGTTCCATTCTCATTCACACCGCACCTCTTACAATCCAGGCAGCTTCCACAGCTGTGAGTGTGACTTCATTGGGAGTGACAGGTAAGGGGTAGTGCTTAGGAGGCGGTTTGGGATTGGACCAGTCTGTACCAGGCTTTAGTTGTTTACCTCATGAGGAGCTGAAGTTTTTGACAGCCACTTAGAGCTGAAGAGGAGAACATGACCTGTCTAATTGCAACAATCTAACATGTTAGTCTGACTCTGTCTGGAAATACTTTGATCCTGAATCAGCTTCTCATCAGAGCTAAGATCTTCCGTGAGCTTCAGTGTGTTTGTTGGGGTTGTTACTGAGGAATTTCCTTTCTTCCCTCTGTTGGAGCTTTTCCTGTGTTTGGAGAAGTGAGTTGTTCTTCAGCAGCTCCAACCGTCTTCCTCCATCCACTGCAGTTTGTAATGTTTCTATCATTATCAATATCACAGTCCAGGTGTCTGTCTGCTCTCAACTTTGCATAATTTATCTGGATTTTGGCATCAAGTGGACATGTCCGAATGTTAGGCAGGTTCTGTCTTAATGGAGGACAATGTGTGTTTGAGAGACATGTAATGTCCAGGTTTGCTGCTGAAAGAGACTGATGACCTGCCTCTGTTCCTCCCTTCAGGCTGGAGCCTTCTGGAGTCCAATGGTTGACAGCAGGTCTAAGGAAGTGTAAGTGTGTTTTTCATCTGATTCATGACAGTGAAGCAGTTTACATTCAGCCATCTTCACTCATTCAGAAGTCATCATCAAAGTTTGAATAAATGATCAATAACTGCAGCTGGATTCTGTTTGCTTTCACCATCAGATTCCTGTCAACTCACCATCGACACAAACACAGTGAGCAGGAAACTGAAACTGTCAGAAGACAACAGGAAGGTGACACTTGTGAAGGAGGAGCTTCAGTCATATCCTGATCACCCAGACCGATTTGAACGTCCTCAGCTCCTGTGTAGAAATAGTCTGATTGGTCGCTGTTATTGGGAGGTTGAGTGGAGAGGAGAAGTAACTGTGTCATTAAGTTATAGAAGAAGCAGGATGAAAGGAGACAGTGGAGACTGTTGGTTTGGAGAGAATGATCAGTCCTGGAGTCTGAGATGCTCTAATGCTTATGGTTCCTTTTGCTGGCACAATAACGAAGTAACACGTGTCTCCCCCTCCTCGCCCTCCTCCTCCTCTGTCTCTAACAGAGTAGCAGTGTATGTGGACTATTCTGCTGGAATTTTGTCTTTCTACAGAGTATCCTCTGACTCACTGATCCACCTTCATACCTTCAAAACCGCATTCACTGAAGATCTGTTTCCTGGATTTGAGTTTTTCTGGACCATTCCTGGTTCCTCATTTTCTCTGTGCTGAGTTAGGTCGAAGAAGTCTCCTCCTGTTATGGTAACTCTCTCCCTATTAAAAAGATTATTCTGTCTTTTCATTTCTGTTCTTTCACTTTGAAAGTTCTACTTCATGTATTTAGTGAGCAAAATACAAATTTTCTTCTTCTGGATTTGAGTCATTTGTTGTTCACTCTCTTTTGTTCCTTTGATTTCAAATCTCAACAAAACAGATTTTTTTTCTCTTCCACCTCTGACTTTCATAAAGTCTTGAAACCTTTTCATCTCGAAATCAATTGATAAAGATTGGAGGTTGAATCTTTGATGCTTAAGTTGATATTGTAATATTTGTTTGTTGCATTCAAAACCTGTACCTGAAATTCAGAACCTGGAGAAAATTGTCCTTGAAGGAAAGAAATCGTAGGATCTGACTGATTGAAATTGAAGAAAAACTGGAGATCAGAGTTGGACAGAAAAGGCCTCATTGCTGCATCTCTGCTGTATTTCAAATATTAATCTGATAATAGAAGTAAATCTGTTTTTAGCTAATGCCAAAAAAACAGCATAAATGTCTAAGTTTAATGTGAGCAACCATGTTAGAGAAGGAAGAGAGGAAAATATTGTGCTTCTCTGACCTGAATGACAGGCCTAGTGAACGTCATCGTGATATTGTCAATTTGATTATCAAAAGTCAATATTTTGACCAAGACAGCCTTCAATCCTGACCCAGTTCCAGCAGTTCTGTAAAAAAGGGATGGACCAGTACTCCATTACTATATCATGAAAACCTTGTGGAGGGAAACCAGAGTATTTGACCCATGTCAGATGGTTTAAATCCGCCAAAAACGAGGAGATGTGTGGAACTTTCTTAACATGAAAAGAGTTATAAAAAGTCTCTAATAAATATTTAGATATAATTCCTGTCTTTCTTATCGTTAAATCCTGCCACCAGTGCATTTCTACTACATTCTTATATCCTGCTATAACTCAAGTGTTATATATATATATATCTGCTTACCCTCTGAGACCTTGATTCTGCCAAGCCCCTGTCAGATCTGTTCTGTGCCTGTTTGCTTCTGACCCTTTATGCCCCCAGACCACACTGCTGGAATCAGATTTGGATATCCTCAGCCATCTGACCTTCTGATTTCTGACCCCTGCTCTGTTTATTTAGATCTCGGACTGGAACCTTATCTGCTATCGGATCTCGCGGCTCTGACCACTGCTCTGCTCTCACCGACCTCGATTAGGATCAACCCAAAAAGTTTCTCTGCTTACTACCAAAGCCACATTCCAGGGATTTCTCACAGGAACCAGGCCCCTCACGTACTGGCTGTTCAGCCATGCTTCTGGACTCATCCCGGTTTCCTGTTGAGAAACTGCACTTTCTCGCCGCTGATCTAGACGCTCCAATTAATTTAACTGTTTAAAACGTTCTCCCGTGTCTGGCTAGAATTCTGGGTCCGCAAATTTAGGCCCCATTACATATGTGATTTAAATCACAGGTCCTGACCGAAAATAACACCAAAATGTTTTACTTTTTATCTCAGATTGATTTTATCCCACCCAAATGAGGCGAATAACTAATTTAGTTTCTAGACAATAACTTATGTTTTGTCAGCACTCAGAAGCAGAAAGTTTAGAGCCATACAGGTTTTTATGTCTTCGAGACATGCCTGTAGTCTATGTAATGAATTAGTTTAATCAGGATTTATCGACAGATTGAGCAGCATAGCAGTGGAAATTAATCCCATGCTGTCTAATAATTCTACCAATTGGGAGCATAAATATGGTAAAGAGAATTGGACCTAGCACTGATCCCTGTGGTACTTCACAGGTAATCTATGAACATAAGGAAGATTTATCATTGACATGAACAAACAGAAATTTCTCAGATAAATACGATTCGAATCAGGCTAGTGCAGTTACCTTAATTCCTTAAAAATGTTCATGCCATTCCAAAATAATATTATGATCAACTGGATCAAATGCAGCACTGAAATCTAACAGGACAAGTACAGATACAGTCCATTATCTGAGGCCATGAGAATATCATTGAAACTCTTATAAAATTTTAATATGGAGTAAGCGGTCACACACTAGTTTAGCAAGTATCTTCTCAATAATTTTAGATAAGAAAAGAAGATTAGAAATAGGTCTATAATTAACCATTATCTGAGTCAAGACGTGGTTTCTTAAGTAAAGGTTTAATTACAGCTACCTTAAAAGCCTGAGGTACATATCCCTGTAGCAGGGGTAGATTAATCATATCTAAAATGGAAGATGAAATCAGAGGGAATACCTCTTTAACTTGTTTGGAATTGGAGCAAACATAAAGGTTAAAGGCTTAGTTGAAAATATAGTTTTGCTAACTCTGACGGTTGACCTGGATCAAATTCAATTCAATTCAATTCAGTTTATTTATATAGCGCCAAATCACAACACATGTCATCTCAAGGCTCTTCACAAAGACAGTTCATTCAAAACAGTCAAAACCCAGTTAAGGTTCTATTGTTACCTCAGATGCTGCTTTGCCTTCTGCAGATCAACCAGTCATGCTCAGTAAAAGCCAAGCAGTGGGGAATAATCAGAAGAACAGCAAAGGAAATTTTTGCACTGTTACAGAAGAAAAAATATAGTAAAAAGAAAAATTATTTAAAGCAACAATGGCGTCAAAAACATGGCTAGACGTGTCAATGACAATTGATGGTGGAGGCAAGAGGTTCAACACATGATACCATCAACCAACACGACACAACATTCTGCTGAATCTCCTTTTAAAACGCACACGTGTACTGTACACCTCCAGACCACATCTGTTTTCCTGTGTCTCACTCTCCATGTCTTTCATACAAAACACATACACACACACAACAAACATAAAAAGGTTGGTGGTCAAACTCTAATTTGATTAACTCAGACAGCCCCAATCCCAAACATCCACATGTAGTGTAATAACAAACCAAGGAGCTGACTGGGTAAGACTTCTACATAAAGTCTGGATCATTTGGAAAATTTGTTCGTACCTGAGAGAAGATTAGGAATAGGGAAAAACAGTGAGTGCAGCATTTTCTTCCAAATGACTTGTACAAACATTTCAAGAGTGAATTTGTTCATACGAAAGCTTCTTGCTTTAGACTCAAAAGACTCAAGTCCATCTGCCTCGTTTCATTTGATAGAAAACTTTTATCCGTCTAATGTGATTGAATTGACTCTGTGAAGAGCCTTGGGGTGAAATATGAATAAAGTTGCTTGAACTTCTCAAGTATTAAGAGCAGTTAGTGTCCTGACCCCCCCCCCAAAAAAAAAAAAATGAAACTGGTGGTTCCTTTAAATCATGGAATGCTTGACGAATGAACCACAGACAAACACAGGAGACAACTTCAAAAAACATCAACATATACAGATCATAAAAGACCGACCACACAGGATCAAAGGTTATTTCATCACTCATGCCTGGTTTATCGTTTAATTTGTGGAGCTTTCAATCGTGTTTCTGGATTTTTATTTTATTTTTGTCATTCTGTTGTTCTCACTTGTTTAAATTGTTAGAAGTATATTCTGTGTAATATTTTGTTCTAGCAAAGCTTCTTAGATTTTTTTTTTTTTTTTTTTTTTTTTTTTTTTTTTTTTTTTTTTTTTTTTTTTTTTTTTTTTTTTTTATTGAAGATATCAAAATTTACAAACAAACATGGCTGCATATAGTTCGTTTCTT
>JAUZNJ010037008.1:0-11630 GCA_034780135.1 Jordanella pulchra
CATGGAGTCGATGAGTTTCTGGCACTGCTCAGGTGTTATGAGAGCCCAGGTCGCTCTGATAGTGGCCTTCAACTCTTTTGCCTTTTTGGGTCTGGCATTCTGCATCTTCCTTTTCACAATACCCCACAGATTTTCTATGAGTTTTCCTGAGTTTTTTTTCTTCATTTATTAAAAGAAAAACTTTAATTATTGGCATTTTAATAAAATATGCACTGCCAAATTGAATTTAGAAGAAAAGAAACATACAAGTGGATATCATCATCATAGCACTGATAGGAAATATCTTTAAAATATGAGAGTAAAGAGCCAAGCGGGAGAAGTTAAAGCGAAAACAATAATGCCCCGCAAACAGAACCCTGTGGAACACCAAAAGGAACAGGACAGGAACGGGATCTGTAATTAGATACAGCGAGAAAAGTTGACATTTAAAAGCAGCTAAAGAGCCAAACAAAAAATATCATTAACCTGCCTTAGTCTGGATCAAAACTCCTATGAGAATCTAGGAAGATCCATCTCAGAATGCTGTGCTTATCAGAGCAGCAGTTGACTGCTTGATCACAACCTTCCCTACTGTCCTCTTCAGAAAATGAGGCTTTGAGATATTTCTGTTACTGATAAAAACTGGAGGATGAAGCTACTTTCAAGATTCAAGTGAACTGCCCTACAAAATCCCTACAATTGAAAAGATGTAAAAGGGCTCATTGATATAACAAAGAGCAATAATTATATAAAGAAGATTAGGGAGTTTTTGGGTTGTACACGTGACAGCTACGACTGGAAGGTGATTTGTTAGACCTCTGCCTATCAACCCCATACTTCAAATACAGTGATTACTTTTAACATGGGTGCGCCATGAGCTCCCCGGTTTTGCACATCGTTTCCGATATCGATATAAAGGAGATGGAGAGCAGAGAACCCTGCACATACAAGACAATACCACCATATTACTGGTTCAGATATGTGGGTCGAAATCCAAACCCAGTAAGTTTAGGCATTCACCAATCACATCGAGTTCACTAGAAATAATAATAAAAAAACAAAATGTCATTTTATCAACCTAGAAGGAATTTAAATAAGAGTAAACCAAGTGTTAGAAGTCATGCCAGAGTTTAGCTGCACTGTACTTAGAACAATGCTGCCCTCTACTGGCCGAATAGTTGGGCTGATAAAAAGCTAAAACACTGTTGAGCTGTATTAGAATTAAACTGCATATTTGATTTAAAGTCATGTATGACATGTATGGTTATATCCTGCTAACTTTAATAAATCTTATAAACATAAATAAAAATTTTAAAATGTTTATTCTGTAAATATTGTGAATCTGCAGGTTCTTTAACAAAGAGTCAGATGTAGATTTGAAGCTAGATCTGAATTTCTTTGAAGCGATTCAGGAAGAGTTAGTTATCTGATAGAGATCTATGAAGAGTGCTCAAGGGTGGGGTGATGGCAATGAGGCCTTTAAGGCTTCAAAAACTTATTACCTGAGCTATTCAGTTTATTGCCTGAAATAGTCAAAATAGATAAGGAGACAGTTAGCATAGCTGCTCAGTATCAATAAATACATTTATTCTGAAAGCATTTAAGTCTTTTTTTAGACACCACTTCCTTTATTTTGGCAGCTTCACAGTATTGCAACACGTGGTTCTGATGAATCACAATGTTCTGCTGTGGATCCTGAGAGTCTGATGGTTCTGATAGATCACAGGATTCTTCTGGATCACAGCGTTCTGTTGAATCACTGGATTCTGATAGATCACACTGGATCATAGGGTTCTATTGGATCACAGGATTTTGTTGAACCTCAGGGTTCTACTGGACCACAGGCTGCTGATGCATTACAGGGTTCCTTTTGACCACATGATTTTGTTAGATCACAGGGTTCTATTGAATTAAAGGATTCTGATAGATCACAGTGTTGCGTTGGATCACAGGGTTCTTCACACAGGCAGATCGTTTAGTTCTCAGGCTCCTCTCCTGTCTGTGAGGCAGACACCCTGTCTACTTTTAAGGCTAGGCTTAAACCCTTCCTTTTTGATGAAGCTTATAGTTGAAATGACTCAGATTCTCCTGAACTATCTCTATAGTTATGCTGCTATAGACTTAGACTGCTGGAGGACATAGGGACCACTTTTCATCATCCTATCTGCTTCATTTGATCTCTGTTCTTCCATTCTGCAGTATTTGTTGGTTCAACCTCTAACATTATGCTCTCTCTGTTTTTTTTTGTTAGCTTTTTACAGAACTAGTGGCTCGTTTCTCTGACAGTAGGCGGACAGGAAAGGGGGTATGAGAGAGGGGGAGAGACATGTGGGAAAGGACCACAAGCCGGATTCGAACCTGGGTCGTCCGCGTCAAGGACTAAGGCCTCCATACATGGGTCATGCGCACTAACCACTGCTCCACCTGCACGCCCATGCTCTCTCTGTTTTCTCATCATAGTAGTAGTAGCAGTAGCAGTAGCAGTAGCAGTAGCAGTAGCAGTAGCAGTAGTAGTAGTAGTAGTAGTAGCAGTAGCAGTAGCAGTAGCAGTAGTAGTAGTAGTAGTAGTAGTAGTAGTAGTAGTAGTAGCAGCAGCAGCAGCAGCAGCTCTGGTCTGTTCCTGTTTGGCTGTGACTTCATTCTGTAGGGAAATATCCGCTGTCCTGCTACCATCAACACCTTTGTTTATAGATGTTGGATCTTGGCCTGTGTTTCAGTGTTATCCTGTTTCTCTTACTGTTACTGACTGGATGTGTTCTCTTTCATCCTCTGACATGGGAGCTGGCTCAGAGCTCGTCTGTCTGGCTGTGTCCTTCCTGGATATGGTCGCCTGTGGAGCTGGATGACAGTTACCTTTCATATCTCTGCTTCTTTCTTTATGTCTGTTTCTGTCTTCTTGACCCCTTTTTGTTCTGTTTCATTATTCCTTCTTATATCTGTCAATTCATGTCAAAGCATATTTACTTAATCTAACCCCCCCTTTTTCAGTGTTCTCTTTTGGAATACTTTTGTCTTCATCTGACTTGTACCCAAGTTTTTTTATTTACCACAGCACTGTATCAAATATGAGACACTTGTTGTCTCATATTTGATATAAGAGATAACATCGGTGTGATATTTTTGTTTAAAAAAAAAAGAAATACGACTTTCTTTTTCATTGTTGAACTCAGTGATGTTCTCATATTCGCTCTTGAATATGATCTTCACTTCCTATTCCATAGTCCTTTTAAACATGTCGCTGTTGTTACCTTCATCCTGTTCCATCTTCCTTCACATTTATCTTTTACCAGGGATTACCAAGCCTCCACCTGACTACTTTTCTTTTCTCTTTATTCAACTATTGGTCAGTTTCTGTAGCAAAATTAGTGTTTTTACCATTTTCAGGGGGTCCAGGTTCCCTGGAATTGATTTAAAAATATGTTTTAAAAGGATAAAATGAGTTTTGAGTTTTGTAAAGGTAAAAAAAAAAAAAAAAGAAGTGGAATATGAGAGACTCTATTGCAATCTGAAAATGTAGCAGAGGGAAGAAAAGTGCCCAGGATGTATTTCAAAACAATTTTGATTAAAAATAAACATTAGGTCTAGTTGATATCCTGCACCAACTAGATGCTCCAAATGACTATTATTAAATGGGTATGTAAACTTTTAATACACATTATTATAGTCAATTTTTCATCCAAACAATTACAGCTAAATCTTTCAGGGTTAGTAGATAGTTGGGCTTCATGAAATTGCTGCCAAACAGAGCCACCATGTGGACAACATTTGTTACTACACCTGTGACTGGAAAGACTGTCAACACCAAGCAGAAAATAAAAGTTAAATAAAGCGAGACATACAGGTTGAATTCATATATTATTTATTACAATATCATATATATTGTTACAGATTTCCATTTGAATCCATACAAATAATCTGTGTTGTGATTAATATATTCATGCAAAGTATACAAAGGAAAATTCACACAAGGATTAACATTCAGGTATTTCTACACCTGGGAATGAGTTCAACATTTGTCTTTATTTGGTACAAATATTTCTTTGATTCAAGATAAGACCAACGTCTTCAAACAAACAAGGCATTTAGGAAACTACTTGGACAACATATCCTTCTCCTGTGTAAGCTCTTGGAAAAGGAGCAGTTCATGGAAACAGGCACAGAGGGCCGTGTAAGACAGATGACATGCTTCCATGTTCATGACGTTCAGATTGATTAGAATTTCTCTGTGTGATTTGTGGCCCTGCTTTGTGTTGCTTTAGCATGTTTCCTTTGCAACCACTGGTTCCAGATGCTGTTTGCAGGAATTGAGCTTTTTCAAGAAAGTGATAATGGAAGTAATACTGAATATAAACAGAAGTTTTACAGCCCTGAAAGATGAAATATAATCGGTTCTTGCACTGTCTTCAAATTGTTGCTTTGGAAACTAACAATCAAAATGTCCCGCTTCACATAAGAAATTTAAAGTTAAGAGATCAACTCAGTGTTGAGTGTAAGTAACGTATTTATGAGAAAAACAAAGCTGTACTTATGAAAACAGAAGTGGCTAAGAGAGTTATCAGCTGCAGGTAAGCTGCTGACGTTTCATCATCTTTTAACAGAACCCCACTTGAGAAATCTAAACATTGGAGTCAATTAATTGACTTAAAAAAAAATACAGAATTAAATTTATGTGTGGTTCTTGGGAAAATCTTTGACACATGAATTGAGTCTATATTTTCATGGCTTTTATCCCCACCTGATAGAACAGCTTTTAAAAAAGTACCTTCTTGTTAAGCAGGGTTTGACCGTTTTAAAATGACCTTTTGATTTATTTTTTTTAATTTGCAAAGCTTCACAAGTATCAATGTTTTAGATCAATCATACATCCAGCTCTGGGTCATTAGGGATTACATTTGTTTCATATTGATTAATTATCCATATTTTTTGTTTTTGTTTTATTTCATAAAGATCACAGCTGGACTGGGTGGGATCTAAGATGCTGGACCTTCATCCTGAGGGCAGAGGAGGGGAGGTTTGTTGATGTAGAGGTGGTGGGAGAGGACAGAATTGCAGCCTGAAACCTCTGACTACTTTCTAGCCATGTGTAATCAGGCCCATTTTTTTAAAGCCACTTTTTATTTCTGACCTTTTAATCTTTGCTTGCAACCCATTTAATACTAAACATTTAAAATAAATGAAATTCAATGATATTCAGTAACTCACTGTATTTCCATTCTACATCGTGTTTGGGCAACAAACTGTAGAGCTGTAGAACCAGGCAGCGTTTCTGAAAATCTACTGACTTAAAAGTGCTAAACAGCAAATGAATCGAATTTTTAGCAAACGATTTTTAAAGTATAAAAAAGTGATCAATTTATATCTGCTAAGACATTTCTGATAACTCTATAAAACAAAGAGATCCAAGATGGTAACTGTAACCAGGTAGGACTATCTTCAACCCCTACACAGATCTTATAAATAAATGAAGTAAAATATAATGTTCTGAACTGGCTTGCATGTGCAGGGAATTGACCCTTAATCAAAGGTATAATTCATTTATGCCATAAATTTACAAAATTTAAGATTAAAGGATTGTCGTTTTTGTTTTTTTTTTGCAAATTTAAACCCATTTAACTAAAGATGATCAATTTCATACATTGGTTTTATGATCATCAACAGCTATGCTCATCTAAGAATACACATTTCTTTATACTGACACATTAACAGGATGAAATTATGAAAAAAAATGTTTGCACCATGTATGGAACATGCAAACAATGACACATTTAAGCAAAGGCCTCGATTCTCGGTTTTAATATAGAACTGCGCAAACAGAGATTCAGCCTTTCTGCAACTGCAAACTTCAGTGTGGTTTATTTTATAGTTCTAAGACAGAATGTTTTGTAATCATGACGCAGAAGCAAAGCGCCACACGGCAGCTGCAGGTTAGTCAGTGTGAGCCCGGGGTTAGAGGCCCTAAACATACAGCCAGAGCCGCACTGGAATAGTTTCAATCCAAAAATATTTATGCCAGAGTAGCTTGGTCAAAAAGAAAGAATGGCCTAGTCAAAGTCAGGAACCAGATTGATGCAAGGACATATTACATGGCTAGAAAATATTTGCTTACAGATGATCTACAAGCAGTCTGACTAAACTTTAGCTGTTTAGAGATAACTTTTTTTCCATCTGCTGGACTTGGAGCTGCATTGAAAAGTGTTTCTACAAGAGATTGAGTGAAGGGGGACTACTTTATATCTATGTGTTTAAAACATTTCAAGACTCATGCATTATTTTCCTTTGACTTAAGAACTATGCCCTACTTTGTGTTGTCTTCTAACAAAATCTAAATTAAAAAAAAAAAATGTTTTTTGATGTCAGGAAAGTGAATATGTATAAATATTCAGGTGAAGTACAGTAATTTGCTGGTTATTGGTTTTTGCAGGAATGAAAAAAAGGAAAGAATTTGAGCCACATTTCTTTAAATGAACTATGATGCAATGGTTGAAGAAAACATTCAGAAGCACTGGAAGGAAGCATTTAGGTGAAACAGTTTGAAACCCAGGTGAAGGTAAGCACATGTTTCTAAATAAAGGCTGGAATAAGGCAGCGGGTTCAAGGGCACAAACAAATATTAGGGTTGGTTTGTAATCATCCTAAGAGGCGAAGCTTTTTGTCCGAGAGACTAAAAGATGACAGACTGAAGCCGGGTTACATTTTGGTCCTGACTTCAGCATTTCAGAAATCTTTACAGGCTGATATTGCAACTCAAACAGAGCAATGCTCCCTACGAATGACTCATAGTATCATTCCTTGCATTTCAGACAAGAGGCAATGAGAGAGAGGATTAAGCAGGAATGGAACTCTATCTTTTAAAATAAATTAGATTTCTGCCATACAGTAATAAATACACATCTTTTCTCCAACATAGAAATATGTCTTCATCACAGATCTAAATGATACAGCGAATATTACTCACCAGAGCAAAGGAACATGGCTAACTGAGTGCTTTGAGGAGGCTAAGTATTAGTCAGAGATGGCAGAATGATAACCACCTTTAAGCTGTGAGCACAGATTTTCCCTCTGGGAAGCAAATATTACTTACAAAAAAAAAAACAAAAAAACTCACAGGATCAAAAACTTTCACAGTTCACCTTTTGCTGCATTTCTACTTTAGGTATATTGGTCAAATGTTTGCAGCACAAAACCCAGATGTTCACCTTTCAGTCAACTTTAGGCTACATCCAAACCAACAGCTTCACAGTGAAAAATAATAAGTATTATTAATTGGGAAATGATTAAATGGGAAAAGGGCAAAACTGGCATTATTCACTTGGTGGCTGAAAATCAGTTGAAACTATTATAAGCTGTTGGATCAAAAAGTTTTAACTTCAATCTGAGAACTGATGACATGAACTAAACTTAAGATAAAAATCTTCAGTTTTGGAGGAATTTCTACTTTTCTTTTCATGATGTTTTCTTTTTTGTAATCATGGACAAAGCAGATAAATGAGGCTGTCTACTGTCATTCTGATTTATCCAGGAGCTGCATAATATTCTATAGATATTAAAATGCAATATTTTTGCTGCATTTAACTCAGGCCTTTTCCTTTCTTTATCCATTATAACAATATTCCTGAGCTTCCTTTTCTTGATCTCTCCATCTATAACATATGTGGACATACTGTGATGAAAGCAGAAGTCCATCCATTAGGTAAAACACATTTTTTGATAGCCAAGATCTAACATAAACTCTTTCAAATATTATAGCCCACCTAATGCTGCAGCCAAGCAGGGCTTTGCAACCATTGAGGGCGTACTGCAGGAGTACATAATATTAATGTCTAAATACTTTGAATCTAAATCAAAAGGACTGATGAAGAATCAAAGATGTGCTTGAATAAAGATGCAATCAACATTATTGCATTTTAAATATACGGTTTGACAGAAGCAGATCCTTCAGTGTTTGACTTTCTACTCGTGGTTTAACTTTTAGTTTTATTTCCAGTTGAAATTTCAAGCGATTCAACATGGTAAATAGTCAGCATGATAAATAGTCAGCTCTTTTTGATATAATCACTAAGGGCTTGATCTTTTTCCTCAGAGGATCTGGTCCTTTATACTCTGTTAATAGAAAAATTAGTTGATGGAGATATTAGCAAGAAATTATTGGTTTCTCAATACATTTCTACACCAGGAAATCCATAAGGGCAGAGACTAACGATAACGGACTAATGGAGATTTTTCAAGTAACAGCATCAATTTTCTGCTGATTATCTCTGTTGTGACTTAAGAGACTTTCTGGTCAGTTTTCCTCACTGGGTTCATGTCACCAACCTTCACACAGCGACTGTGTGGCTCAGAGGTGTTAAAAACAGCAAAGTTCTGATGTATGTAAAATGAAACTGTTCATATGGATGCATCCCCAGCTGAAAACAACTCTGCCAAGACATTCGACTACAGCGAGTGCTTTTCTCTTTGCAACAGCAATTTAATCTCATTTCTACATTACAAGTTGACCCAAAGCAGCTCCTTGCTTAACTACTAGCTATAATTCAAAGCACAGATTTAAGACAACCCTCTTAAACCAGTAAAATGCACTCTAGGAATGTTTGCAGAGATGGGTTGTTCAACATATATAAACCAGAGGGAAACTTGATGGAAAATCTCCAGCAACCTCTGATATAAACTACAACAAGCTCCTGTTTTTTCTTCAGCTGTGAACGGATCATTGAAGCACTTTGTGTGTCTGATATCTGTCAGGCAGAAAGCAGCACAAACGTAAAACATCACCCGCAGATCTGTTAAATGTCACATTTCTAAGAGCTACAGTAGCATTTTTTTCTGTTTTTTTTTTTTTTCTTTACAGCAGAGTAACCTCAATATTCTTCCAACAGCTGCTACATCACCACAGGCCATTCACACTGCCATATAACTCTGATGCATCATGTCAGACGACCGCTAAACAAACGCATGGTGTTTCAACATAAACAGTTCAAATCTGATTAAATTCTTCCAAACAAGCCACAAGTAGTGGATTAAAACTCATGGAGGATGACGGTCAGGTTATGTGATCCACTCCTCTGCATCACATCGTCAAACACTAATGCAGGTTCTTCAGGAGACGTCCGTAGCGGAAGTCGTAGACGTGTCGACAGAACAGCACCAGCTCTGGGTCGACATCATCGGGCACACAGTGGTGGGTGGGCATGGCGTTGCTAAGAACGGGGGGCACCAGGAGGGAGGCGGCGCTGTCGCGTACACCCTCCCTGCGGCGCTTCACCAAGGCACAAAATCTGCACACAAAAAACACGCAAACAGAAGTTCGTTTCTCTGGTGTGAAAACAGAGAAAATCAAAAACCCAGTTTGGATTTGATGCAAAGTGCAACTCAAGATGCTACTTTAGCTTGTAAGAAAACAGTCAGAAATACAGAAACATACTAAACACAGAAGCGCCTTCCTTACCGACAATACTGTGCCAACGTTAGGACATAGCATTTGTCTTCAATACAGGCCACACTGTTAACATCCTGATGACGGGATGCAAAGATTTCATTCTGCAGAGAGATGCATAATAAGAAAAATACAATAAACAAAGTCTTTAAAAATGTCACATTTGGCATGTTTTGACACCCAGATGTTTTTTTTACAGAACACTTATTTTTGTTTGTCATCTTTATTAAGCTCTGCAATGTTAAGCTGTGAGGTTTTATTCAGTGTCACTCAAAGCAGTAAATAAAGTTGGCAGCCTTTTACCTCACAATGCATTGTGGGGTTTCGCCCTCCCTGGGTGTGTTCTGGACGGTAATACCAAAACAAACTCATCATCAGCTCCCCTAAAGGACAAAAAAAAAATAAAAACCACACATCCACACCGTTCAGTTGTGCAGTTATCCAAGCATCCATTCAGCTTCCTTTATCCGTGTGATCGTGATGTACCTGACTCGGGCTCCTCCCACAGGGCAGACACCTTCGCCACGTACGGCAGGGACTTCTTTCTGGGCCCAGACTTTAGCAGAACGGTGTCTCTGACACGAATCACATCGCTGTCCCTGCGGATTCCCTCAAAACACTTCCTCAGCACCGGAGTCTCCTCTCCCTGGAAGCGAGGTTGGTAGAATATGAGCATAAATATCCACACTGAGGGGGTTTGTAGAGGAAGCTGCACAGATTGCTGCTCTTCCATTACTTTCTGGTTAAAGAAAACAGATTTGATGCCTCATCAACTCTTAACATGTTAAACAGAACCTGCTTCCTTTAAATCAACCATCATGGCTGCTGTGACTAAAAACATTCAGACTTAACCTTTTCACACATATGATTATGGTGTGCCTTGGTCAAAAAAACAAAACAGAAGAAATCTAGGATGTTTTTAAGAACTCCCCATGCTCATACAATCAATTTCACTTTTCACACAACGGGAATGAAAAGCAAACAAAAAAAACAGATTATTGTAAAATAAAAGCAACACACAAGAACTATTTCACATTAAATGTGGTACAAAAACAAAGAAATCAGTTGAGTAAAAATAAAAAGAAATGGCTGCATGAGTTTGCATCTTTTTTGACTCATACTTAATAATACATTAGTGATGAAGTTTATATTCCTGACATGCATAAGAGAAGAACCAGATAGCTGCTCTTCTTCAGAGGGACCTTTGATTAGCTTAAAAATATTTGCCTCCTCTTAAAAATAGTTAGAAGAGGAATTTGTGTTTGTGCTTCTTTTGGGTTTTTGAATACAGAAACACACCTTTAGAATGAACAGCAGAAAATAAACATTCTAATTGTGTGTTTTTATTTTATTTGAATGAAATAAAATATATCTTTAGTAAATAAACTAAATCCTCCTTTCTTCTTTTAAAACACGTGATCAGAAAAATTTCTCCTTCAGGCCATTTTTTAAATGAGATTTTGAGATGGATCAGAATGAATTACAGAATTATGGTTTTAAAACATTTTAAAACAATCTTATTTTTCAGAAGAAATCTTCTTAATTATGTGGATAATCCTCAATCTGCCGGCGGTGTGAATAACTGGGCTCAAAGCTACAGCAGGACTTTCTCAACTTACAACAACAAAAACCTCCTTCTCAAAGGGCAGGCCCAGCGACCTCCAACCGTTGGTGGATTTTTGCCGGCTGTTCTTGGGCTGCTTGGGAACCGTTTGCCCTCCAGCAGAGACGGAGCTCAGCCTATGGTTCTTGACCCGGCTCAGAGGGGAGACCGCCCGGCCCCCGCGGGCTCCGGATCTGGAGCCGCTGGGCGGCTTGGCACTCTGTGGACACTCCTTCGCCACCTCCAGCGGGGCTTGCGGTTGGCTAGGGTCCGACGGCGGAGTCTGAACGTGGGGCACTGATTGGCCGGCTGGAGGCACAGTGGGAACGGGGCAGCCAGTCAGGACTCTGGGGCTGGGACAAATGGGGATGGAGGACGGGCTGCGGTGATCACTGAGGCTTGATGAGTATTCTTCTGTAAAAGGAGCAGAAAAGATTAGACATTTAAAAGTGTTTATTAATTATTACAAACAAAACACACCCAAAACACACAGCCAGGGCAACTAAAGAGCGGCTCCGTAGGAAACATCTTAAGGTCCTGCAGTGGCCTAGCCAGTCTCCAGACCTGAATCCAATAGAAAATCTTTGGAGGGAGCTTAAAGTCCGTGTGGCCCAGCGA
>JAUZNJ010037009.1:0-11629 GCA_034780135.1 Jordanella pulchra
ACGCTCTCCTCTGACCAGAACCTTTTCTGGGGGATGATGGACCACCGGGGGTTTGGACCTTCTAACCTCAGACTGACGAGCTCCAACTTCAAGGCATTGTTCAAGCTGACCAAATAATTCATGGTGCTTTGGTTCTGCAGACATGGAATCAGGTCCAGAATCAGACTTGGTTCTTCTCTCCCTACCTGCATGGATCCAAAATTTTCCATCCTTTTTGTCATCGGCCAGTTTTCCCTGCAGCTGGTGATTGAACCGGGTCACCCCGACGGTTCTTATCAGGATGTTTCTTGGTTTTATGGTTTTCATGTGATATGATTGTAAAGCTGCTCTGCTGACGTCACTGAGGTCATAATAAACTCAGAAAAATTGGAATTTGTTTCCAAGCAGAGACTATTCTGATTATGGTTTGGTTATTTGCAACTGTTCTCTGTTTTTTTCTTAGAACATCTCCTTCTGTTCCTTCATCCAACTAAGAATTGATAAAAGAGAGAGAATCTCCCAGTGGACGCAGAACCGGCTCCTGGAACTCAATCTGATTGTTCATTATTTGGGTCACAGAGGGAGCAGCTGCTGGAGAAAGGTCCAGATGAACCATCATCACCCAGTCAGTTTACAGCTTCAATGTTCTCCATCTAAGGCACAGGTCTCAAACTGGTTCCAGAAAGGTCCGTGTGGCTGCTGGTTTTCTTTCCACCCAAGCAGCAGCAGCAGCACCAGACTCTATTCATCTCATCAAGTGATTCTAGTCTTAACCTGATGACTTGATGACTATAGTCTGGTGCTGCTGCCTGGGTGGAAAGAAAACCAGCAGCCACACGGACCTTTCTGGAACCACTTTGACACCCCTGATCTAAGGGAAACCCCTGATCCTCCTGGATCAGCAGGTAGAGACAGTAGATCTAGACTCTACAGAAATCCTTCATAGACTGAAGAACGTGGAGAGAAAACAGAAGAAACCTGCAGCCGAACCAGGCTCAGTGTGAGCGGCCTTGAAGAAGACTGGGATTCAAGGAGACAGAAACAGACATCCTATTGGACAGCAAGATGTGTCATGGCGTCCACCCTGTTGAACACCAAGATGCCTCCATGGATGTCTTGTAAGCTCCAACCCAGAGGGAGAGCTGTCCACCTTTATCCCCCTGAGATCCTGTCCATCTTGACTCTGTGACCAGAATAAGGTTGTACCTTCTGTATTTGGATTAAAGTTGGCTAATCTGATGATCTTAAAATGCCTCGCCAAGTGCCTCTGACAAAACTCCATTACTGCTTAGTTGAATGGTTGGAGGTTAGTTTACCCTGGGTTATGTTCCTATCATGTCAGTGAAGACCTGCAATCATCAGCCTCGCGGTTTCTACAAAAACTTTCTAGAAAATCATGGAATTTGTTTAAATGTGTAGAAAGTTTCCAGGTTTTTCCATCTGTACAGTGGAACCTGTAGAGATTAAAACCATCCCAGAGCTGCTTCTGCTCCTCTAGTCTCAACAAAGCTGCACCTCTTTAAACCTCCCTCAACTTTTGCTCGTTTCGGGAAACAGTTTATTTTCCACTAAACTTTAGACGATAACAGAGTTCCTGCAGATTCACTGACTGTACAGCAAAGCGGAGCAATAATTGACCTCTGTCCTCTAGCAGCATCGAAACTCGAAACTCCCTATAGCAGCCTGACTGCAGGGTGAAATTATTCATCTCAGTCTTCAGCCAACCCCCAGTTTTTCTCTTCTGACAGGAAGTGTGACTTTTTTACTTTAGACACTTGTTTTCCCTGACCACTCATATTTCTAGAATGGTTGCACATTCAGAGGAATATATCTCCTCCGTTCGCATTTATCTCCAGTCCCACTTCCTGCCTGTAGACATTGGACTTTTACTGCAGTCAGCAGGTACGTTCAGCATGATAAAGGTCCTGAGTCATCATTCCTAAACTGGTGTTATACAAGTTTTCATATCCAGCACAGACAGTAAGTTCCTGGTGGTGCAGATTCTGCAGACAGATATGTTCCAGAGGCCTGAGTTCCCAGGCAGAGGATGCCTCTTCTTTCTGGAACCAAGATGGTAGCTAGATATAGGCTAGCAAAACTGCCTCTGGATAAAGGATAAGACATGTTGGACAATGTCCTCTAGAGAGAGACAATATGAGACATTAGTCGTTCTGTTTGGACTCTGGAACCAAAGTCACATTTTGGTTTGTCCCACAATCTTAGCCAGAAGGGGCAACGCTAATTCAGAGAGAAGCAGAAATGAACATCGATGACCTGAAGCAATGAGGAAATAAGAATAGACTGAAGTTCCTCCACAGCGGCGAAGAGAAGGAAGGACTCAGGCTGGACCCACCACTGAGGCTCTGAAGGTGGACGTGTTTTCTCCTCTGACTGGACACAAACTTCAAGGGTTTATGTGACAGAGAACAGATTGGGATCAACCAAGTGATGAAGAGGATGCTCAGGGTTCCCCATGATGTTCTTCATTTTCTGAGGAATCATCACCTGATGCACGGTTTTAATCATATTCTACACATAACTCTGATACCCCTCAATAAAATCCAGGGCAACCAGCCAGAGTCCAGCTGTGGAACTGAACCAGAACCTGTTCTGACCTCTTTTGTTCAATGGAGAACTGGGTCTGAGAGGAGGTTCTGATTCAGTTTACAGTAAGTTTGGTTCTAGAGCAGGGGTGTCAAACTGGTTCCAGAAAGGGCTGTGTGGCTGGTGGCTTTCTATCCAACCAACAGCAGCACCAGACTCCATTCATCTCATCCAGTGAGTGATGACTTGATGGGATGGAGTCTGCTGCTGCTGTTGGTTGGAAAGAAAACCAGCATTCTGCAGTATCCGTTAGTTCAACCTCTAACTTTCTGCTCTCTCTGTTTTCTCATCATAGCAGCTTCATCTGGTCTGTTCCTGTTTGCTGTGGCTCCATCCTGGAGAGAAATATCAGCTGAGCTGCTGCCATCAATGCCTTAAATAATAGAACTGGGCCTGTTTCTCCGTTTCTTCATGGGAAGTTATCTTCTTTGAACTTTGCTCGGCCTGAAACCCAACTCCTCCTATGTTGCTCGGGTAGATCCTTGTCAGGATTTTCCCTGAAGTCACGTTTGATGCTTTCTGTTGGAGGATTTGAGCTGCTGTGGTTCTTGACCTCCCACAGACCCACTGAAGACCCAAACACACACAGTTTTTTATTCTGCTCTTTATTTCAGAACCTCATGCATCACAAGCAGAACCACCTCCTCGTCTTCATCTCCTGGAGTGTGATTTTAACATGGAAACAAGCCTGATTCCTTTATGATTTCAGCTCTTAACTAGAAAACTACAATACTGTATGTTTACAAACAAACAGAGGAAGATTACAATAAATGGATCCAGAGAATTGCAATAAAAGCACAACAAAGACAAAAACATGAAAACAAGAACAAAAACCAGCAACAGTCCTCCGTCTCTGGTTGCCGACTCAGAGCTAATCTTCACATGGAGCTAATGGACATGCGAGATGTTCCTCAATCGGACTTGCTGAGAGGTTGCTTTGGAAAGTGACTTGGACTGAAGGCTCCTTCAGTACTCTGTTTCCAGACCGAGTCCTTAGACCCGGGCTGGGTTCTGAGGCCGAGCTAGGACAGGCCGTCCAGAGCTAGCCTGTGAACATGTGCGTTTAACAGCTGTTGAGGCAGATTTCCGGTAAAGCGTTCAGGGAGGAGGAAGGAAGCAGGTCCTCTAACGCCTACCTAAACTATCTACAGAGGAGACCCACCTTTGGGATTCAAAAGAATCATCTGGACTGGTCCTGCTCAGTAGCTTATATGGACTCACATCATCTGCCACTTCCATCAGAAGGTTCAGTCCCAGAGTCTCACATCTTTTCTCCAAAGGTCCACAATCTGCCGCTTCATCCGACTTTCTGAGGTTTCTTTGGACTTTGGCTGCTTTTTCTCCCGTTTCCCCCGAGCCCACCTGCAGCTCCCAGTCCATCTCCTGGTAACCTGGTCTATGGATCCTGATGGATCTTCTTCAGCTGCTAGGATCAGACCTTCAGGCCTGACCTTTCCTCCTCAGCCTCATGCTCAGAATCAGACTTTCTGGACTAAACCCAAGCAGCCAAAGTCCAAATAAAACTGTCTGGAGTTTTATTTTTTCTACAAAATCCAGAAGTTTAGATTCAAAACAAAGAAATATTATTCTGCAGAAGAACTTCTGGTTGTGGTCGGTAAAACCAACAGAAATGAGACTGGGTGCTTTGTAAATGTTGCTGACTGAGAGCTTTTGAATTTGAGGAAGTGGTGTTTCCATGGTAACGCTGCAGGCTCTCCTGGTGAACATGTGGTGCCAGTGCTGGGATATGTGCCTACTTTGAGTTTTCCACCACAGTCGTCTCCTGCAGGACTGGGAGCAGAACCTGAACTATGTGCAAATAGAGAAGGAAAAAGTGAGCGAGAGCCCGAAGATCAGAGAGTGTTCTGACACCAGTCAATCACGTAAAGTGCCTGAGTAACGACAATCACATCAACATAATCACACTAACATTAAGCGCCTGATTCTCTTCTTTTATGATCTCAATAAGTGTTCAGACTGAGCCGGTTGTGCTGCTGAACTGCGTCAGACTTTCTCTGGCTTCCTTTAACACGCCGCTCAGAGACTTTGGTAGCGAGGAGCCCTGACTGCACAAGAAAGAGCGAGAAAACACACAATACTGCTGAGAACGTTCGTAAAAACCTCCGTCTGCTTGTCATGAATATGTACAGATGGACCCTTATCGCCATGAAACAGAACCGTGGCGTTTGGTTAAAGAAGAGGCGTCCTCCGTGACCTGGCACGGGGACGCAGCACCGGGGACAGGCGTTCCTCGTCGCCTGCTTCCCTGACCGCCCTCTCCCTCGTTCTGCACCTTAACGGCTCCATTAGGGAGAAGATCGGCGCCTGACGGCGGCGGATCTTTCAGAGCCACGGGGAGGAGACTGCATGAACGTGTTAATAAGCGAAGGCAGGAGGTCGTGGAGGACCTGACCTATCAGGGTTAAGCTATGATCCAGCTACTGCGTTAATGACCAGGACAGCTACAAGCTACTAGTGTGATAAATAAGTTGCAGGGCAGGTCAGCCTGGGACCCAGAGCACAGCCTCTATGTTGTGGTTCTACACGGTGGTGGGCGGCGAAGGATCCTCATCCGAATCCATTTTCTGCTCCGGCGAGCAGCACAGGAAGAGGCGGCTGCCCAGGCTCTTGAAGGCGAATCGGAAGTACATCAAGTGACCCATGGCCACAAAGGACACGGAGATGATGACAAGCAGGCCGAAGGCCTCTGGGTTGGGGGCCAGAATCACCATGATGAAGTGCAGCAGGTCCAGGAGGTAGTTCATGGAGTTCTGGACACCGTTGATCACGCCTCGCTCCGACTCCATCACATTTTCCTGGATGAGCTGCGTCACGGTGAGGTCAAAGGACCACAGACCTGCGGGGACACGGGCAGAAGAGCGGTTAGCTCGGCGCCGCATCTCAGACACAAGAACCAGGAACGTTATTGGCTTCAGAGGTTGCAGATCCTGGATCTGGAGGAGATGACAGGCCCAGCAGCCTGGCTTCATCAGGACAGGAAGTGAAACGGCCAACACAGCACAGAGCAACAGGAACATGGCCGTGATCGTTTGGACTTTGGGGTCTAATTGGCAGTTTTACATCAAAGCATCCCTTCACCTCCGTCTCCAGTGAATCTTCTGACAAAAAATCTGAAGGGATTTGGTCCAGAAGAAGAACCAGACAGAAAACAGAGCAAAGAGCAGCTGAAGGAGGAGAAGCTGAGACCAATGAGGAAGGTTTCCACTCACCGACTCTGGCGGCGATGACACCGGCAAACAGCAGGCTGACCGACATGTAGGACTGCAAAGGCGGCAGCTCCTGGGCCGGCGGGGCAGTGGTGGCGTTCAGGATACCGGCGAGGCCGTGCTCTGCCTCCGGAAGGCTCTGCTCCCCCATCAGGTGGCTGTAAAGGTCCTGGAAGGGCGAGACGTTGAGGTCCAAGGGGCTCCCAGGAGCAAAGACGGAGACCACGCACAGCATGAGGCAGCACAGCTGGGCCGTGCCCGAGATGAAGCCCGTCCGGATCAAGCCACACCGTTTGCGGACCCAGGTGAAGGCCACGGTACCGCAGATGCCGGAGATGGCGGAGGCCCCCATCAGCAGGCTGAGAATGGAGCCGTTGAGGCCCTGGGTGTAGGCGTATCCCGTGGTGATGCAGTCGAAGCCGAGAACCGTCATGTAGAGGAAGGCCAGGGACATGCCGGCCAGGAAGATGTTCTGCTTGTAGTAGGCCACCCAGCCGGACCTGAAGGTCTGCAGCGCTTTGCTCAGCTGGTCGCAGCAGCCGGACCGATTGGGAGAGTCAGAGGCATCGGCCGCCGAGGCCTCGTTCATCAGTGGCTGAGACGACTCCTCGGGGCTTTGGCCGTTCTCGCAATCTGTCAGGAAGAAAAGAAGTTTAGCGGCAGTTTTTTTCCAACATGTTGTCCAGGTTTCCTGTGGAATCTGCTACCCTGAGATCTTCTACAGAAAACAAACCAGAGGAGTAAAGGTTGTGGATCTCTGACGGAGTACCTCGGTCTGAGCTCAGCTGCTTGAGCTCCTGCTGCGGCTCCTTCTGTCCCGCCTTCATGGCCAGCGCCGGCGTCTTCTGGTAGACCTTCCACAGCAGAGCGTACTCCACGCACATGGAGCACAGGTTCCAGCCCGAGATGAAGCCACAGCCGATGAAGTGAGAGCCAAAAGCCATGATCTGACCCACCAACATCGGGGCCAGGATGTTGGTGAGCTGGTCGATGATCCGGACCGTGGCGTTCATGTCTGCGGAGGCACGGGGAGAGCTGGTCAATACCTTCCCACCACCACCGGGACTCGCCGGAGGTCGGTGGCTTCAAGAAATCTCTTAACCAGCTTAGAGCGGCCGGCTGGAGGCGGAGCGCCGCTCGGCAGCCGGGTCCAAAGTCCGCTTTTCGTTTTCAAGGTGACCCGGAAAAAAACATACCCGCCAGTTTGCTGCTGTCCTGGCCGGCCACCACCACCACCCAGTCCCTCTGGATGGTGATGGAGGTGGCGGTGCTGGCCAAGTTGGCCAGGTTGGCGATGGTGATGACCAGGATGTAGCAGGTGGTCTGAAAGGAGACAAAACACATTATAGCCAGAGATGAAGTGGACCGTGGTTCTGATCCAGTCAGGTTCCCTCTGAGAGGCTCCGTGATCCTGGAACACGGCGCTGATCGCTCAGCCAGAAACTCCCCACAGACTCGTCAACTTTGGACCTTGGATTCTGCTCTGGACCTGGTCAGTACTGGGTCTGGATCTAAAATAGGTCATGACTGGGTCAGTACCAAGTCCAGATGGGGCAGAGGTCCAGTTTAACTGCAGTGAGAAAAGCTGAATTCTTATCTGCTGTTCGAGTAGAATGAGTCTAAAGAAAAGATTCACTGGATCGAACCCAGACCCGGATCAGAACAGAACCGGATCAAAGCCGGACCTGGATTGGAGCCAGAACTGGACCCGGATTGGAGCCAGATTTGCTGATGGTTGCTTATTTCTAGAATTATTTCTGTGCTTCTTTCATAAAGTTAAAGTTCAGGTCAAACCAGTGTTTTTGTCAACAGAACAAGGCGAAGGTTCTCGTTGGTCAAGTTCTGCTCAGAGGTCCGGTTGTGTAAACGGAACAGAACGGATGATGGTGAATGATTAGCTGGGAGCTGCAGCCGCTGTCATTACGACATCATAAACGCAGAACATTCTGATGGGTCGTAAAACAGGTTAGCGAATCAGCTCCCTGGTTCCCATGGCAACAGAAATCCCTCAGCAGGCCTGGATAAGGAGGAGGGTCACATGGACAATCTGCTGACTGGACCGCCTTCGGCTCGCTCCACAAACACCCCCCCCCAGCAGACAGGCTGCCTTTGTTCCTCACTGAGAATGACCTGCTGAGTCTGCAGCTACAGCTGACCCGGTTCTGGGTCCAAATGTGAGGAGGCTGGCTGCATGTTCAGCTTGGAACCTGAGCTCCACTTGGTGCAAAGTTCAGAACTTTGGAGGTTTTCCAAGCAGAAGGCCTCGGCAGCCATAAATCACATCCATGTGGAGCTGGTATCAGTAGAACTTGACCCGCGGGTCAGAGTTCTGCAGGGGGGGGGGGCTTACCAGTATCCATCCATGGTAGAGCTCCACCAGTTGACCTTTGAACTGAAAGACCAGCATCAGGAGGACGCCGCACAGGATCACGCAGCTATTCTGGACCAGCAGCGAGGTCTGGGCAACTGTGGAACACCAGAACCAGCATCAGGGACACGGATCGGACCGAACCACATTCACCACCATTGGCCGTTAGGCTTTACCTTTGAGTCTTGGGTTCCTGTCCACCCAGTTGCCGATGTTGGCGCCCAGCAGCAGCACGGAGCCGGCCACCACCAGTCCGTAGACGGCCGTCAGCAGCAGGCTGTTCCCGTAGAGTTCCACCAGGAACACGGCCACCGCAAAGTTCCACATCCGGTCCCCCTGCAAGGTCCAAGGTTCCTGTTAAAACTAAAGGTTCCCGCTCAGATTCAAAATCCCAGTTTAGATTTAAGATTCTTGCTGCGGTTCAAGGTTCCAGATGTTTACGTTTTTAAATGTAAACACCGACAGCATGTCAGATCTCTTACTTCCTTTAGTTTTTTGTTCATTGACCTTCACAGTTGTTCTTCTGAACCAAAGCAACAAAAACGGGCTAAAATGATCCATATTTGCCGCAAATCAGGAAAGATCCCGTTGAAGATGAGGATCTGATTCTCTGCTTTAATGGCATCTAGAGGGAACTGGACACGAAGGTCCAATCTGCTCTGGTTCTGGACTCCGCTTCTTTCTCTGGTCGGTGACGTCCTAAAAGTTGTGAAATGTGTTTCTGTGGGATTTTTGGAAAGGAACTGAAGGATCAAGCAGTCGGACAAACATTTCTAGAGCAATTCAAAGTTGTTTTAAGATAAAGTATCTGGAAAAGCACAGCTAAAGAAAACAGGAGTTTCTAACGAGTCTCAGGTTTTCTTTCAGGGCTGGAAGGTCTGAACCGAGGATCTTTCTTCCATAGTTGGACTTTTAAAGGTTTCAACAGGAGCTGATTGAGCTGTTGTTATTACTCACCCATGTTGACAGAGCGTGGCCCATGTAAATAAGAAACTTGGCTGAGGTGAAGAAATCTCTGAGGGATTCTGCAGAGACATTGGATTGGATCAGAACCGGTTCAGAACTGTTAGCAGCTCAGATGGATCGTTTCTCACCGCAGCAGCTCTTCTTCTTCGGGGCAGCAGCTTCCATGTTTTCTCTGTTCTCGACCGTCGGCAAGAAGAAAACAATAAAACGCGGCGTTCCTCCCTTGTTCTCCCCTCCGAACTTAGCTAGCACTGTAGCTGAAGTTGGAAAGAAATGATCCTATGTGCTGATGGACGGGTTCGACCCGAACGGACGGGAAAAGGCTGGGTCCACTGCTGCTCCGACCGCTGCTCTGCTGCTCTCTGTTTACCTCCTGCCTTTATATACCCGCTGTGACGTCATCATAGGAGCACAAACACACGCCACGCACTGCCCGAGCACGCGCGCGCGCTCCTCTAGAGAAACAGCCAAACATGGCGGACCACAGTCTGATGGGGGGGTTTGAGGGATCAGCAGCTCACCGAGCGGCTCTAGTCATTGTCACCATGGCAACCGTCAGAGCCCTCCCCACGGGAGGAACCGGGACCGGATCCACCGTCCGCTGGAACAGAATCTGTTACTATTTAATGGAGCAGTTTGGTCCCTGAACCTAGTGGTGGTGGGAGGGGGGTCTGGCCTCCCTCTGAGGGGCCCCCGGGGGCCCCCATTCTGGGCCCCATGTGGTAGATAAGGACTCTGGTGGTCAGAACAGGCTGTTTGGTTCCAGGGACCCACGAGGAAACGAGAGGCAGCGCAGCACGGTGATGGCAGCGTGATGCTGTGGGACTGTTTAAGCATTAGCTGGACTGGTCCTTTGTGGAACATCTGCAGCTCTTCGGGTTCAGCTCAGCAGCTGGATGCTAGAGACACAGAGGGGCGGTCCATCAGAACCATGATCCCAGGCACAGATCCAAACTGGTTCTGGTTCTGCAGGATTCGCTCCTCCTGGGTCTACGAAGAGAACCTGTTAGATGCCCCATGTCTGCTGGAACAGGAAAGGTTTTATTAATGCTGAAATAAGACGATGCTCTGAAAGGAGCAACTGGAGGCTATGAAATAAAAGTCATGAAAATATTCAAAGTCCATTACTATGAATGTTTGTTATTAAACATAATTAGAAGAACGTTCAACAGAAACAGAGCAAACAGAATCCAGCCTGACTTTTTTCTAGAGACGATCCAGAACCTGGAGCCCATCTGAGCTGTTTACCTGCTGCAGGTGGGCTTTGCTGCTTTCATTCACATGACTTGCATTCTGTCAACAGGGGAGACTCGGAGGTGTAATTAGAGGCTGCAGCTTCTGATCCAGCAGCTAACAAACACTGGGAGGCTGTTGGACGGATCACACGGATCTATTCAGCCTCTGCTGTTTTTATCACACATCAAACCTCTTCTGTATTGTTCCAGGAGCTGCTTTGGATCTCCGCTGATGAATAATGACCACAGCTCCTTAGCAGCGTGCTGTTGCTGCTCCTCTGCGGTTCCTCCTCTGTGGTGCTTTCTGACTTGCATATTTGCTCATGTTTTTTGAAAACTCAGCAGCCTTCAGGCTGATCCTTCCCTGTCATGTTGTGAAAGCAACAAAAATGCTCTCTGACTTGTTTCTGTTCCCCTCAGGCACAAACAAAGGAGGAGGTGGAGCCTCCTCGTGTGGCTCTTTTGTCTTTGACAGATTTATGGCTAATTAGGATGAGGATCAAGTCCAAACTCTGACAACTTTAGGGACCCAGAAGAGTGAAAAGGGTTTTTTACTGCCAGGCCATCTGCGATGTTTGTTCTTTGCTGCAGAAGGAAAGTCACTGAGGTTTTTCCTGCTTTTTGTAAACAACAGAAAACTGTTTCTGCGTGCTTTGGGTCCCTAATCAGAGGAAAGGTAGAACCTGTTCTGTCCTGAAAGACCTCAGGGAGAGTCCAGGCCCACCGAAAACATTTAAGGATGGATCACTTGTACAGAAGATCATTGATGCAGCCAGAATGTGCAGTCAGACAAGTCCGAAGAAGCAATAGCTCCAAAATCAGCTCTTTATGCTCAGAGCCTCTGTCAGCCAGAGACCAGCTGTCCATAGGTCAACAACACCTGGAGCTGCAGAGTCATGCCTGAAACCTGACTGCACAACAGGAGAATAGCAACAAGCCTGAGGAACCAGGCCTGGGTGATAGATTCAACTATAGGAACAAGTTTTCTTGTTGCTGATGTTACAATAAAGTGATAAAAAGGCCGATTATATATCTATAAATATTGTTATAATGATGCCAACCAGAGCAACCTTTAATTTATTCCCCCTCACAGGTTGACGATTTTTTTGATGGGGTTACTAGCTCCCTGCGTAATGCCTTAGACAACGTAGCCCTTTTAAAAAAGAAAATCTTAAAAATAGAAACCTGGCTCCTTGGTTTAATACAGAGCTGTGTACTTTGAAGCAAAATGCAGGAAACTGGAGAGAAAA
>JAUZNJ010037010.1:0-11102 GCA_034780135.1 Jordanella pulchra
ACCTTTTGAATGCAATTACTGAAATAAATCTACTTTTTCATGGTATTCTAATTTTATGACCAGCACCTGTATATTTATGATATCAATGAAACACTCAGACAGCATACTTGCAGGGTTACCCTTCACTCCAGTTATGCCAACAGCCATGTGTGAACTGGTCCTAGAACATCCCATCCTTAACATGGACCGTTCCACAGCGGTTCGGACCAACAGATGTTTTTACTACTGAGTTTTAAACTGAACAGGCTTGGATTCAGAAGCCAAGCAAAGCACTGAAATTAGATTACTGGGTAAATACTGAGATTTAATTCAGGATTCTGGTTTGTTCTAAATACATTTCTAACAGAACTTTCTCCAGATGCATTAAATATAAAGTTTTTAAGGCCCCACCCACTTGGAAACCATCCATATTGCTTTGTCTTGTGATTTTTGGGTTAAAAAAGCCACCATAAATTAGATAATGAAAGCAAACTGTTGATTCTGTTGGGTGTTTTTTTTTGCACTGAAATGTCAACAAATACATGATAAAAACCAGGAAAATCTGGAAAATTGATTCAAGAAAAGGAATAGAAGGATGCATTTTGAAATGAAGATGATGAAATTAATTTTTCTTTGGGATTAATAAAGTGTTTCTGAATGGAAGCAAATGAAGGAAACCAGAGTATGAAGAAAAAAAAATCTACACTTCATTAAATGTGGTTAGAAGAGGATTTGGAAACTACAGCCAACCAGGAGACAGGAGGTAGTTTTAAAACATGACTCAGATTTGTTCAGTTAGGTGGATCACAATGATGGACGTCCCTCTATGAACAAACCCTCACTACTACGGTGTCCCAGTTGGATCACGCCTGAATATCGTCAGAATGAAGATGAGACACCAGAACCAGGAATAGAGACGAGCAGAACCACAGCTTGATCTGCTGCCCGCCGCCTTACATCCCTCTATTAAGCCTTTTCTTCTTCCTCTAATGTAATAGTTGACTTTTCCCAGGAACAAAATTCAGAGAATTTATAAACTCGATTCTGTCCAGAAGGTGGAAATCAAACCAAAACGATCCGTACATAAATTAATTACCGAGCTGCTCAACTGTCCTGCCGGTTTTAAAGCTGCTCTGATCATAAATCTGGAGCGGCGCTGCAGCTCCGCCTGAACCTAATTTGAAAATTGGAAGCAAATGTTTACCCTGTAAACAAGCTCGGCGGCCTCCTCGGCTATTTCAGGCCTGTGGCTCGCAGTCGGTAGATAGAGCCTCCCTCAGAGTATCGTCATGAAACACCCTGCTCCAAAGGCCACAGCTAATATTTGACCTCCGTTTATGCAGATATAATTACAGGGATGCTCATGAAAAGCAGAGGAGGGATCTGTGGAGGAGAGGACCCGTCTTCTCTGCAGCTACTGAGCAGAAAATAGATGTTTCCTCCGAAAGGCATCATAACTTATGGAAGGTGTTCTCTGGGACCTGTTTGTGTGTCAGTTTGTTTTGTGGTTGACGTCGGACTAAAGAAGAAGCTGTACTTTTCCTTCCCGTCCTCCACAGACTTCGGGAACATTTACCGTCTTCTCATGTTGCTGAGGGCGTAAAAGAAGACGTCACCGTTTAGTTCAAGGTTAAAAGTCCTAAAGAGAATATTTGTTCTGTCTCCTCCTAGCAGGATGTGTCCAAAACTACCAAGTAATGTAAGCAGAAGGCAGAGAACCACCTCTACTGATGGAGGAGTTCCTGTACTCTGAGACTGACGCCTGAAGACGACGACAGAATCACATGGGTAAAAATGTTCTGTGCTCTACGTCTGGAGCTGCAGCTCATGAACGCCTCAAACAGAACCAGTGGGAAGGACGCAGTGTGGAGAAATCCCACCCAGGATGTGGACGCAGCTCTGGCCTCCAAGGATTGGTTTGAGCATCCTTTCAAAGTTTGGAAGAGTTTTAAAACTATAAAGATGCCAAATAATTGGATTTTAAGTCAACCTGAGAAGTGAAAAGCTCTGATTAAACCCTGACCTGAGTGAGATGGTTCCTATCTGACCTGCAGCAGCAGTGAAACCGGAATCATCATAAACCCACCAGTAAAGGTGAATTTACACAATGAAAGGATTTCCTTCTCCTCCTGAGATTCACATCCTTTCTACACATTTCAAGCACCGAGACGAGGAAGAAACAAAGCCGTAAAAAAAAAAGTTCCTTCAAAGGAATCTAAATCAAACAGTCAGCAGATTTCCTTCCAGCTTTGCCCTTTTCCCCCTCGTCCTAAAAGCATAACTCATTTAAAATGTGAATTAGTTTGAGCAGCAAACCACCAGTGACGGCAGCCGGCTCGGTTGCTGGCTGCCCGGTGCCAGAGCGCCGTCTCCGTGTAATTAAAGCTGCCGGCCGCAGCGGAGCCCGTCTGTGAGGGATGTTTTCATCCATCTATTGATCGGAAAAAAAGGCTCTGTGTCAGATTTGGACTCCTCTAGAAAGAAATCACACGTAAGTATTTTGAACAACTGGCATTGCTAAGATGGCTGACAACCAATTTACACAAAGTCCTTCATCTCAACTCTTGGCTTTGTTTTCGTGGACAGTATCCCCAAACAGCCACAGGACGACGGTGGTCAGAGAAAATAGTTTAATCACACAGTGCAGCTTTTATCTGAGCCATGTAGACTGGAGCAAACGCAGAGCGGGACAGAAGCTCCCAGATCCAGAGCGAGGCGACACGTAACGATGAGCAGCTTGTGAAAAATGGCATACAGTTAACAGACTTCAATAATCATCAAACATCCACATGTTTCACTGGGATTTAATGGATCCTGTCTGTTTATCAGTTACAGCGGCCTAGTTAAAGCCCAGAAATCAATCGGAGGCTGGTTCTATTAGTTCTAGATCTAGAACCGAGGCTCTGAATTCAAACCAGGTCAGAGTTTTATGTTGATTCATGACTTAAAGCCGATTGATGACAGAAAGAGAAATCCCAATGAAATACTTAGAAGTTTGTGCTGTGACTGTATGTGGAGTCAATCCAGGGGTGTGAAAACTTTCTGCTGCTCAGACACTGTGAGCTGCTGCAGCAGCAAGAGATTTAAGTCCTGAAACATCATCTGGCTGAAAAAAAGGAAAAGTATAAAACTAAATATTTTATAATGTGTAAAAAAAGGCCAGAATTTAGCACGATTGCACAGAAATGAGTGTTTTTTTGTGTTGCTGTGTCTGTGGGGCGTCAGCACAGGCTTTCAGAGAAGGGCTGAGCGTTCACCGCCAAAGGGGGCGCGCTGCCCTCACTTTGAGGCACAGGAAACCCTGACGCTGAATTGCACTTTACTCTTAAACTCCTGGTGAAGCAGGAGAGTTTCTTTGGGGAGGCGGAGGACGTCCGCTCCGTCTTTGAGGTCCGTTTGCGCCGGTCGGCGCTCTGCTCCCGTGTGACGGGAATACTTCCAGGCCTGTCCTGGTCGACGGGTGGGATCGTCCCACCGCTGTTGCTGTCGATGGTGGCGGGGCTGGGACGGCAGCAGTTGGGTTGGGAGGTTTGACCAACATCCGGATTTAAATGTCTGGGTTGTTTGTCGGCAGTCTGTGGAGCAGAGAGGGGTCCTGAGGCCTGGTCGGGGTTCTGGTTTGAGGCCGGGTGGGCGCAGTGCTTCCTGAGGGGGCAGGTGGGCCCCTGCCTGGGGGCCGCCGCTCCTCCCTGTGGGCACCGGTGGAAGTGGGTGAGGGGGCAGTGGATGTAATGAACGCAGCAGTCCATGTGTGGGTAGAGCGGCTCCAGGTTTGGAGGCAGCAGGGCCGAGGTTTTACCCGACAGGTGGAGCGGCGGCGGATCCAGACAGGCGCAGCTGTAAGGGAGGCGGCAGCCGGACGGGCTGCTGGCTGTGGTGACCAGCCCGTTTCCTGGGTTTGAATCAGAGCCGTCAACATGTGTGAAGGGGGCGTGGTTGGGAGGAGGGGGGGCGCCGTTACAAAGCTGAGTGCACAGCTCCTCCTTCTCCTCCTCCTCTGGTGTCTCTGTGGGTTTCTGGCAGGAGGCCAGCAGCTCCAGCTCGTAGTGCTCTGCCCCGCCCTCCCTGCCCCCCAGCTGGTACTTCCCCTCTGGGGGCGGGCTCGGGGGCGTGTCTTCGCTGAAGGCTTGGCACTGCAGGCTCTTGGGGAGGGGGATCTGTCCGCAGGTCCCCTGGGGGCCGAGGCAGCAGCACATGCACTGGAAGAAGAAGGTGGCGAACGCCCAGCTGATGCACATGATCAGCATCATGAACGTCCCCAGCTGGGTGTAGGCCAGAACCGTGGATGGCATCATCATCGCCCCGGCAACAAAGGTGGTCACCGCCGCCATGGCGATGGCGGAGCCCATCCTGCTGAGGGAGAAGGCCACCTTCCCCTCGCGGCCGGGCTCCGGGGCCAGCCTGTAGGCGACGCCGTAGTGGACGGCGAAGTCCACGGACAGCCCCACGGCGACGGAGATGGTGACGGACTCCAGGACGTTCAGCTCCCAGCCCAGGAGGACCAGCGAGCCCACCGTGACGAAAATGGTCCCCGCGATGGACAAGATGGCGTACAGGCTGATGATGACGTTCCAGGTGGTCAGCAGCATGACGCTGAACGCCACCGCCACGGACAGCGCCATGGCAACCAGAGTCCCACCCGACAGGCTGTCTTGGAGGTCATAGAACTCCAGGTTGCTGACGAACCAGCCGTGGCTCAGACCCTCCGGGGCGAAGCGGAGCTCCTCTGTGATCCAGGCGTCCACCTGAAACCCAGAGACCCGTTTAGCGTATGACATCACCAAAGGACGGACGGCGAGTCCGACGGGTCCTACCTCACGGTAGAACTGGTACATCTTCTCATACGCCAGAGTGAAGAGGTAGGTGCTCTGGAACTCCAGGACGATGGCTCTGATGGTGTCGTTGATGTCAAAGCGCGGTCCGGGCGTCTTGCTGTCCAGGTAGTAGCTGGTGCTGCGATCCAGCTCCATGATGGCCCTCTTGATGCACAGCTGGAACACGTCCTTCTTATAGGGGAAGGTGGACTGGCTGCAGCAGGGGTAGACGGACGTCTCCTCACAGTCCTGGTTCTCCATCCACTGTCAGACGACACGCTGTTAGCGAGCTGCTCAGAGGAGGATCAACGACTCGCGTTTCTTTAAGAAAGCTTGTAGTATTCAGGTTATTATAGTGAGCTATTATTTAATAATCAAGAAATCTAAAAACATTTCTACGCACTCAGTGTTGCCATTTAATGATAAATGTGTGTCATTATAGAAGTACAAGCAGCTAAAGGCTATTTTAGTTCATTTGTTGACTTCTTTTTCTATCAACGGATTAATAATCTGGATTTTAATCATTTTGAAATAAAACAGCCATGTAAGATTGTTGTCCTAAATCCAAGTCTTCAGAATCAGAATCTTTGGATCCCTTCTTTTCAGGCATCCTGTGATTGTATGGAGAAAAGTTTTACACATTATTGTTGCAGCCAAACGTGTTTCCTAAAAGGAAAAATGAAAAAAAAAGCATAGAAAACAGGGTTTTTTTAAAATTAGAGAAAAATGCAAACCAGAAATAAATATCTTAATAAAGAAAGTTTTTCAGAGTAACTTTGCTGTTTAAATTTTAGTTTTTCAAAATGATTATATTTCTATTTTCATTTTTTCTTATTTCATTTTTACATTTTTTTTTAATAATTTTATTTTTTCCCAGATTGAGTTTGACCACTTTCATCATCACAGCTGTATTTTACAGATCACATCGTTTTCTCTTCAAATCCAGAACAAACGGCTTCTCACCGATAAAAATGTTGCCAGACCAGCAGACCGATAGAAATGCTCCCAGAAATGAAGAGAAAGGGATCTTTGTAACGCTATTTGAAAAGAACATTTGATAAAACTTCACCCGAAAAAGAGAAATCTGAAGTAAAAATTGAAAAAAATAAATAAAATCGGAGAAAGTTAATCTAAAAAAATACTTTTTTAAATTTCTGGATTGAATTTTTTTCCCCTGTTTTCTCTGTGGAATAGATGTTCTTTGCTCACAACAATGATGGTATTTCAGCTCATCCCATCCCACTCAGTTTAAATGGTGCTGAGAAGAACAGCCCCCCCCACTATTTGTTCTCACAGCTTTCTTTCAACCGTGGCGTCTGTAGGAGATGCTCTGCTGACCTGTTTGAACGTCTCGATGAAGCAGCTGGTAAAGTCCTGATCCTCTGACTGGAAGACGAAGCTTTGGTTCCTCAGCTTCTGGCAGAAGTTGAGGATCCACTGCTGAGACGCCGGGCTGGCTATGTTGAAGCTGCTGTCCAGCATCAGCATCCCCTTGTTTTTGGGGTTCAGGGGGTCTCCGTTGTCCTCGGGTGTGACCCCCCAGATGATGGTGATGGGCATGTGGAGGTCCTCGCCGTGATTCACCCTCTCGAACATGAAAAGCTTTTTGTATTCGGCGTCGTAGCGCTCGAAAGGGTGAGAAGAGCGGAACACCTGGAACTCCGCCAGCTCCAGGGACGGGAGCTTCATCTTGGGGTTCACGCAAACCACGTAAGCGCCGCCGACCGTGATGGCGAGGAACCAAAAGAGCCATAGGTAGCGCAGCTTGATGACGATGCACGGCAGCACCTTCTCGAAGAAGACGCGCGACGCTTCGGAGACGGCGAACAGGCCTCTGTGGATCTTGTGGCCGACGGCGGCCCAGAAGGACTGCGTGAAGCAGCCTCCCTGCTGCTGTTCAGGCTTGGAGCAGGTGAGCAGGTTGGGCAGGTAGCGCTCGTGGAGCACCACCACGGCGGGCAGCCACGTCACCATCAGGATGTAGTTGACTAAGATGGCAGTGCCGGCGTAGACGCCGAAGCAGCGGATGGCGGTGATGTTGCTGACGTAGTTGGCGTAGAAAGCGGCGGCGGTGGTGAAGCTGGTGACGAACATGGAGAGGGCGGCGTGGTGCAGGGTCACGCTGACCGTCTCCGACAGCTCGGCGTGAGGTTTATCAAACTTGGTGTAGTTCCACACGTCGCAGAGCACGAAGGCGTCGTCGGCGCCGATCCCCACGAGGATGATGAGGGTGGTGAGGTTCATGAACGGGAAGAACTCAAAGTTAAAGACCATCCGATAGAGGAAGTAGGACACGATCAGTGAGCTGATGATGGCGATTATGGTCATCAGTGTGATGAAGACCGAGCGCGTGTACACGCACATGACCAGCAGCACTATAACGATGGCGATGGCGGGGTACAAGGTGTCGGTGAGGAGGTAGTCCTGAAACAGGTCGTGTTTGATTCCAAACTCGATCCCCGTCACCGTGGTGACCCCGTCGGACGAGTTCCAGTTCTCAAAGTTGTCCAGATAAATGTTCATCATGGACTCTCCCTTCTCTGTGGGGGAGAACAGCATGCTGTACCTGAGCACGGGGGGGTGCTCCGGGCTCTTTGAGCCCAGGAAGTCTTTGTCCACCAGGAAGTGGAGGATCTGGTACACGGCGTTGTATTTGGTGCACTTCCTGGGCACGCTGGCGCATTTCAGCTGATCCTTGCGCCGCAGCGTCATGTCCCAGCAGTCCGGGCCCAGCGTGCCGTTGTGGTAATACTTGGCACACGATCGCAGGATCTTGAGAGTGTGGGATACGTCCCGCTCTGTGATCTTCTGGCAGGACGACTTGTTGGCCAGGACGGCTATGTAGTTACCCAGAGTCCAACTGGGGCAGCAGGAGACGTTGTTGGTGCGCTGACAGAGGTTGAGGTAATCCCGATGGGAGCGCACCTGGAAAAAAAAAAAAACACAGCGGATTAAAAACAGCCAAAGCAAACTACCAGCAGGTGAGCGAGAAGTTCTGTGGACTTACTCTGGTGACGTCCTGGTTGCACATGGACTTGATGGCCTGAATGTTCCACAGACTTTTCCCCTCAGCTGAAGCAAACACCATCCTAGAATAACTGTCTCCTGCAGGAGGACAGCAGAACCACATGTTTATATGAACACAAACACAACCTACACACTTTGTTATGGAGGGAATATGGTTCCATTAAAGAAAGTTTTGTAAATGCAACTCGGAAAAAAAAAGAAATTCTGTCAATTCAGTCAAAAGTCTAAAACAAAAAGTAAAAAAAAAAAAATCTAAGAAAGCAACAGTCAGTCTCAAAACCTTCTTCGTTATTAAGAGGTTTAATTTTTGAATTGTATTTTCTTTTCCAGATTTCCATTTACAATAAAATGCCCTTTGCTTGCAGCAAAGGTGGACTGTTTCAGCAGTAATTGTACACTTTGTTTCAGGTTTAGAGAGAAAAATAGTGAAAAAAAGAACAGAGAGCAGCCTGGGAATGAAGCAGAGCTCCCTCTGCTAAAGGAGCAGCCATTGGATGAGTGAGGAGTTGGACAGAAGCTGCTTCAGACACCATGGTGGATCAAAACTCCTGCTTATTACTGGACTTTATCAAGCTGTAGAGATGAAATGATTCAGGAAAATGGATTAGAGTTGAAATAAATTTACTGTCACCTCAAAAATGTTGCATCTGTTTATATTTGGTGTTTATAAAGGAACAACTTGGAGAAAATTCAAACCGTTTTGTTGATTTTCTTTGGTTCTTTCACAGAATTGAAGTATTTAACACATATAAAAAATGTTATTTTCTTTGAAGGTTTTAAAAGTTATACTTCAAACATAACTATTCTTTGATAGACAGATTTCTTGATAAATAAAGAGAAAGTCTCCAGGTGGACTGTTAGTATTACAGGTGTCAAAGGGTTAACAGCACTTCTCAAGTCTTTCCTTTGTCTTTACTTTGAATAGGCCATTCTATGACATGGATATCCTCTGGCTGGATGCTCAGGGCTGGATTCAACACGTCTTACTGCAGGATGGTAGCGTCTCTGGCAAATTCACAGAGGGACCTGTTATGGCTTCCTTTAAACAAAGACTAATAGCTGTTTTGTCTGCAGATTATTTCACCCCAGCAGCTCATCTAGAGTTACCTCAGGACTCTGATTAATGCTCCCCCCTCTGTCGGCCGTGTCTCATTAGGTCTGCAGCTGTTCCATAATCTATCCATTTTCAGATGATGGGTTAAACCAGTGTTTTTCAACCCTGGTCCTCAAGGCACACTGCCCTGCATGTTTTAGATGCTTCCCTGCTTAAACACACCTGGTATCAATTGATAGCAGATTAACTTGGTTTGCTGAACTGCAGTCATCTGAATCAGGTGTGTTTAAGCAGGGAATCATCTAAAACATGCAGGGCAGTGTGCCTTGAGGACAAGGGTTGAAAAACACTGGGTTAAACAGATCTCTCTCTCTCTCTGGGCTGTAATCAGGGGTGTAAAACATCTCTGGATTACCTAATCCAAAGGTTAAATTCTCTCTTATGAGTTCTGCTGATCTTACCTGGTATGTCACAGAAGAACTCTTTGCTAAAGTCCCACTCCACCTCCCGTTTGTCTCTCTCGAAGTGCTCCTCTGGCCATCGAGGTTCCTGGTGACTGGAAAACAACAACAGGAGATTCCCGCCGTTGGTTTATAATCTTTCAGGCTCACTAATCGCTGGGCGGATCAGACAGCCCTTTGATTTGCATGGTTTTTGATTTAAAAACAGAAAGATTCAGCAGTTAAGAGTCAAAGCGGAGTTTGGATTAAATCGTTTATGCCAGAGGTTCGTCATCCCGTTAAAATGTGGAAATACAGCTAATGAATGTGGCTGGAAATATAAGCCTGATGAAAACACTGAGGGTAGAGGTTAAAGTCAGCAATACTGCTGTCATTATAATCAGGATAAATACCCGGACTGGGCCGGGGCCAGCAGGAGGGCCCACTCTGCTGTGTTTTCTGTATCTATGTGCAGCATGGCAGAGTGACGAGGCAACGACACCCAGACAGAAGGAGAAGCTAAAACTTCAACTCTTGCTCTGCAATAACAAGCTTCACAGTTTGGAAAATGTTCACTCAGAGCATTCCTGTTAATAAAAAGTGTTTAGGATTTTTGGGTGATGCTGATTCAAACCCTAAAGGCTCATAAAATAGTCTGCATCTATCTGACGGCGTCGATCATCACAGCCAGAGAGCAGGTCTGAGTGCAGAGATTTAACACAGCTGGAGAAATCTGGATATTGTGAAGTTTAAGAAAGAGTCTGACATCAGTTCAAAGACTCATACTGAAAGCAGCAGAGTCTCCTCCTTCACTTCCACACTGAAGGGCGCTGATGACCGCCAGCCTCCATCTATAGCTGCGTTTCTAACATGACATCGTAATGTCACAAACGTAAATCCTCTTATTCCTCTGGTAACTTGTCTTAAGGGAAAATACACTTATTGCATGAAAAACTGACTTTCTAATATTTCAATGTTTTGCATTTGTTTACAAAATAAATTTGCTTAGTAGAAAAATGTCTTTTTTAAAACTGTGATAGAACACAGATGACATATTTCCCTTTTATTCTGCATCATTCGCGTCACAAGATCAACACCCAGATGTTTCCACTGGCAAAAAAGACAAAGAAGACGACAGGAAGAAGGAGAACATGTTTTTTAAAGAAGTTGCAGCGTTAGTCAATTTCATTTAAATTCTTATTTAATGCAAACACTGCAATGGCTAAATTCTTTTGTCTTTTTTTATATTACTAGGGTATCAGAGGAGCAGCTTCAGGTGAATTCGAGAAGTCTAAGAAGTTACCTTTTAGCCTGCTCATCTGCGTATTTGAAGGGGTAGTTGGCCAGTGTGGCTTTGTAGCCTGTGTTCTTCACCATGTTGTTCCATGTGACCAGTCGTTGGCCAATAGCTGTTCCCCGAGGCTCAAAGCCCTGTTAGACAAAAAATGAAGAACAGACCATAAAAAACCAAAGAATGCTGACGCCGACAAACATCTATGGTATGAATAAAACTTTAAACTGTGAGGATGAAGGAGGAACCTGGACTCACCAGCAGGGGGTCCGAGAAATCAGGCAGGTCGGGCACCAGGACTCCCACCAGGGCGCAAATCACGATGAGCACCGTGCACACTCCCAGCACCACCACCGGCCAATCAGCTATCAGCTCAGAGTAGCTGGAAACACCACAGAGATCCGGATCAGAGATCCGGACCAGAGATCCGGACCAGAGATCCGGACCAGAGATCCGGACCAGAGATCCGGACCAGAGATCCGGACCAGAGATCCGGA
>JAUZNJ010037011.1:0-11628 GCA_034780135.1 Jordanella pulchra
TAAATATTGAAAAGAAGGGGTCCTAGGATTGAGCCTTGGGGTACCCCACATGTGACCTTTGACCTCTCTGATGAGAAAGAAAAGAATAGGTATCCAAGTTACTTTTAACTGTAGGTACCAAACATCCACCTGACAGGTTTTAATTGACAAATTGACTTGTTTGAAGCAGCTCACAGTAGACAATCTTAATTAATGTCATCCTTTTTTGGTTATGATGATACAGTGAATTGACCTACACCCACTTAAAAGCAGCTTAAATCTTTTAGAAAAAAAATAAACACTTGATAGGATCTTTAAGGTTGATTCTGGTTCTAACAAAGCAGCTCTGCAATAGAATCAAATCTGCTGTAATGCAACCCACTTCCTGAAAAGAGACCAGCCTTCATTATGTTCTGCTGCCCTATTAAAAGCACAGATCCTCTCTCTTAGAGCCTGATGGGAAGTCATTGGCTGTTGCCAAGGCAGTGGGCGGGAATAGCTAATAGCTGATAGACAAGAAACAGCAGCCTATTTTCAGAGACAGACTACAGTTACACAATTCTGCATACAAGACAACACCCTCAATACAGAACGATGGCCAGAAAGAGGAGGTGTGGCAGGAATAAAAAGGAGGATTGAGGGACTGAGAGGGATGAAGTTGAGATTGGATAAGAAAGAGACAGAGGGTGGGGTAGGAGAGGGAGATCGGTTTTCCTTGGGAACAAAATGAAGAGGAAACAGCTATTTTATACTCAGGTCAGGAATTGTGGGAGAGTTCATGTGGGCTGGGGGGAGCAGGGAGGTACGTGAAACAGAAAGGTTAATTGGTCTGTGGCGGTTGATCACCGAAAGCATCACCTAAGTGGAGGTTTGGTTTCAGAAATGAATAATGCTGTTGCACAAACACCATGCAGCCATGACATAAAAAAAACAGAATTCAGTCTTATCAAATCAATGGGATCAGCTCTCAGGTTGATTCAGTATAGCATTGGCAGCTGTCGGTAAGAAGAAAAGGGCAGCGACGTCCAGTAAAAAAGTGTTGTGAAAGCAGATCTAAGAAGGAAGAAAAGAAGGAAACAGATAACACCAAAGGAAAGAGAAAAACAGAGAGACTATGGGGATGGGTTGATAATGGGAATGGAGGTTCAGCGTGCATAGAGGAAGAAACGTGTGGAATCCTAATTGTGTTATAGCTGCAGAGCAAACATTAGTCCTGTCTGTCATACTGCACAGTGGGTAACGTGTGGGAGACAGGCAGGAAGAGAAATTTGAATGAGTCCAGCAAATTAAGAGTGAAGCAAAGACTTTAGAACACACTCTTCATTTTTCATGCATTAACACAGTTTACAATAAACTCTATGTAGAACTAAGAGCTCTACTGAGACTTCGCTGCTAGCTTTACATTAGCAAAGATCTGCAGTCTACAGCAGATGCACACATCTGCTAAAGCTGGCCCTCCCTCCTGCAGCTGTACAACTGTGAGCTGGCTGTGTGTGTGTATGTGTGTGTGTGGGTGTCTGTGTGAGTAGGTTCATGCGTCTGTGGTTGGGAAGGGGGCCAGTAAGGCAGTAAACCCACAGTAGAGGCCTTGACAGTCCAGCACTTGCCACGTAGCAGCGACGTAGCTCAAGAAGAACAGAGAGAAAGCCAACACATGTATAGTCAAGGACAGGAAGAAAAAAAACAAGCTTCAATCAGCAGGAAGCCATTTATAAAACTAAAAACAGTATGGGTCCAGGACCAGTAGTGTAAATGGAGGCAAGCTGATTTAATGTTAGTGTTTTTCTCTAACAGAAAAAAAATGATGTTTCTGTTTGATTGACAGAAGAAACGACAATAATACTGCTGTTTGGAGCCTGCTTTTAAAAACTAATGCTAAAATTGAAAATTTACAGCAAGACAGAGGTGAAAATGCACAGTCATGTAAGTTTTAACACTGTAAGGACAATCATCGTGACTGTCATGATTACATTTTATTTACGAACTTTAACTCTACTCTAAGTTAATGCACCATACACAAACTCTACTGGGATGTGATGACATCACTCTCTGTTGGAGGTAATGTAACAGAGAAAAATTACTCAAAGTTAGCCCATTTCAAGAGTTTCAAGTTAAGGAAGAGCAGAAATTTAGGAAGCTAATTTAAAGTGGACTTCTCAGTATCAGGAAAACAGGTAATGTTGATGCTACTGAATACATTACAATCAGATTACTGAGATAAATTAAAGTCTATAAAAGCCAAACATTGATGGCATGCAGAATTTGAATGTTGAAAACTACTTTTTTGCACAAACACTTCTTTGCAGAGGCAGTTTTCTATTTCAATCCACTTTATTTAAGAGGATATGATGAGTTGTTTCATCCTAAAGAGCTTCTTTGACTCTGCAATGGCATTAACCATTTTGTATCGTGTGGTATGTTGGGGCAGCAGCTTATCTGCAGCTGAGAGAAAGAAGTTGGATAAGCTCATTAGGGGGGGCAGCTCTGTCCTTGGATGTTCCTTGGACACAATGCAGGTGATGAGAGAATGAGAAAAGTAACATCACTGTTGGACAATTTCTCACACGCCATGCAGAGCTGTGGCAGAGCTAAAGAGTGCATTTAGGGGCAGCCTGTTGCATCTCAGACCCACAAAGAGCCACTTCCATGGATTCCTCCTATTAAGGATGAGATATACTCATGGGTGTCTGTGTCGGTCTGTGTGCGCCGTGCGCCAGCCCATAGAAGCTCTGTATACATTTATAGTTGACGCGGATGTACTGTAGGTGCAGTACTCACAAAAAACTATAGAGGGGCAGTGATTAAGATAACAAGTGGAAATGCAGAAAAAAAAATAACCTCTGGGCTATTTGATGTATGTACAGGCAAAGTTGTCCGTGGACAACAACTTTATATCCTCTCATTTGGAACGAGTGTGGTAAGCGCAGTCAGCGCTAAGTTACAAAAATGTGGAGATGCGCGACCTAGGTCAGCACGGTCAGCGCTTCAGGGAAGGGATGGCATGTTTGCGACCCTTTTGGGACGCACACCATCGCTCCCTGTTCAATGCAACCAGTATAAACCAAGCTTGAGTTGCCTTTTAATATTTTTAGCAACTATATTGGATTTTATAAGCTTCATTCCACACAAAATTCAAGCTTATTTTTCCAACTTAAAATTGGTAGTCTAAACAAACATTGAAACATAGTCTGGCTTTTAAGTAAAGTTAAAAATCACAACGTTACACATTTTTCAGTCCGTCATTGAATGTTATTGAATAAGGAAAACTTATTTTGTTTTTTGTTTTTTTACATCTATTTCAAATGTGTATCTGTCTGGTTATACTTGTAAAACATAGTATTTACATATCTGATACTTGTTATTTTAAGTTTTAGAAACACTGACCTATCCAGCGCCTCCTCTTGAGACATCATATTGAGAAAATAAGCCCAAACTCGCCAGTGTTGCTTGGAATTCAAGATAGTTTTTTTATATTTACATACTACCCTATTATCCAGTAGGGAACTAGAATGTGTGTGTATACAAGTTTTCAACTAGCAAATATTCTTCTCCTTCTGCAGACTTAAAAGTGCAACAGTATTTTGCTAGCACACGTTTTGTTGGTGTTTGTGTTTTTATGCAGAGGAAGTGGCTATTTTCCCACAAGCACATGAACATGACTCACTCTTCTCCATGCCAGCATTTCCAGATTTTTCTTCTCCTTTTGTCCTCATCTCCCCTCCTTTTAGTATCTTTCTCTAACTTAGACCATACTCTCCATCTTCCGCCTGTCCCAGCTAAGCCTTCTATGCTGAAGGCAGAACACAGATCCTAAGGATTTCTGACAGGAAACTCCTTCCTAACACCTTGGATCTTTCAGGCTCATCCTGGCCACTTGTAAGACCAATAGTCTCACAAGTAAGGAGACTAAAAGATAATGGGAGCTTATGTTGAGCGAGAGGCACAGCCAGACTATAGTAGTATTATTTATATTCCAAAGTTAGAGGGAACTGTCTAACATTAATGTCATCTACTTCACCAATAAAATGTTTTTCAATTTTTGTATTTTTACAGCTTTAGCCTCAAGACCATTAACCAAAATACCATTAAGCCGTGCGGATTTTTGAACACATGCTAAAGACTTTCTTGTTTTTAGGTGTGCTTTTCTGTGCACATAAGAAATCAAGTGGCATCAAAGATGCACCAATCACCTATCCATAGAATGGCACTAGTTTTGGACAAGTGAATGCTTCAATAAACTACACATACTTTCACATACTTTCTATTACTTGAAAGTATTGGGAATGTTTTTCTCATTTTCTTTGTTTTAGCTTAAAACAAAAAACAGGAATGTGCATTATTAGGAAAAGCCTGATCATCAGCCAATGTGTCTATTAACAAATAAGTAAACAATTGACTTTAAGATAAGACTGAAGTTTGGAAGGAATAAATACATACCATAGAATACCTGATTCTTCTTTATCTTGAAATAAACAGAGTGGAAAAGATTTGCCCACTTCATCTCCTGACTTTAGAGATGAGCAGTTTGCAAAACGCTGCACCGATGTGTTTGAAATGAAGCTCAGCTTTGTAGTCTTTTGTTTACCTGATGTATCATTTTTAGAAATGCATTTTTTTCAAAGTCACATCTACCTCTTGTCGCCATGGCAATATGAAGAAGAACTGAACTCTTCTCAAGTTCAAACCTCTTTGTGTCTCTCTCCACCAATCTATCACACACATATGCATTGTATTTACCTGATTCTCTATGGTTACCGATGCATATGAATCCCAGACATAAAAACATTATTCTAATATGAGCTTACATAACACCACCTTAGTAATAGCTCCCAAATATTCATCTTCTTTCGTTATGTATGTGTTATGTTTATCACATTTATCACTTCCCATGGGTTTCATGAATAAAAGAGCTTTGTTGCAATCATGCTTTACTTGCAAAACTAACGGATGGATGGAGTTTAGATGCTGTGTATATTGATGGAAGTTGTAAGCTTTTTTTATATTGAAAAAAGATTGGCCCATAAACCTTAATTACATTCATTACAAAGCACACACGCTTAAATTGTATCTAACCTTATCTCCTAGCCCTGCAGCAACCCAGGTCCAGCTTCAACCTGTCTAAGCCCTCCTTCTTCCAATCTTGCTCCCCCCACAATGCATACACTATTAAGCTTAGTTCCCAAACAACCCCTTGGCCTTTAAAAGACAGCGGCCCATTCAAAAGGTTTCGAGCTTGGGTGGGGTGGGTTGGGTGTCGGGACGAGAAATGTAGCACAGAAGAAGGTTAAGGGGAAAAGAGAGTGCAAGGCTCTCATTCCCGCTAAATTGTCCCACATGGCTGAGCGTGCTTAGTTTAAACAAACATAGCCACTTCCTCTTCACTGCGCACAGGGACACACAGACACGCGCACACATGCACACAGCCAACCCGGCATACATGTAAGTCCAATGCAGAAAAATTACAGGGAATTACTACAGCAGCAGATTTAAATTAGAAGTAAATGAAACAGCGTAAATTTTAAAGGAACTGTAACAAATTTGAGACACAAAGATTCAAGTTTAATTTGGAAGTATTTGATTTAATTGAATGCTTAAATTTTATAAAAATGAAGATGTACTGATTGACTTTATTAGTGTATTTCTTTCTACAAGACAGTGGAAATTGGACATAAATTTCTAATTTCTAGATGTCTACTTGAATATGTTTTTCTCAAGGGGAACTGTAATCTCCTTTTTTAAATAAGAAATTTAAGTTGTTCTTCTTTTACAGGTTTAAACTTAAAAAAAAGAAGAAAAAAAAAAAGGAAAATTTAGTATAACTGTATTGCTTAACATTTCCGTGGCAGAAATATAAACATCCAGAGATTCATGTTAAACTCTGCCTGACTCAAAGGCCCCTGCATTACCGCGTGCTTCAGTGCAATGACCTACAATCATTGTAATCAGCTCTAGATTACAAGTGGCTAATAAAGAAGAGTGAGAGAGGACAACCACGGAGTCCAGACAATAAGGCCACATTCACTGCCAGTGGACCTGCTGCCGTCTGGGCCTGCACTCAGCATGCTTCCGCCACTAATGCCGAGCTCCATCAAGGCTGGATGCCATGGGTCTTAATTAGGACAGTTCTGCCGAGTCAAGAAGTGAGTTCTTCCCCCACCCCCCAAACCAACCTTTACCACTATACTGAAACATGTGGATGCATAAGCGACCATTTTTGGGCATTTATGACAAGCATAGCACCATACAAAAGCTCCCATCATCAGGTTTATGGGCCATGTAAAAGTTTGCTTAATGGGTAATGTGTGTGTGTGTGGAGGTGTGTATGTGTGTGTGTGTGTTTGTGTCTCTGGGAGTCAGTGGGGGCTGCGGAGGAGGGGGCAGCACTACTTAGTCACACCTATCTGAAAATCCTGCCTTCCCTTTCACAGATGGGCCAACAAGAGTTTTCCAGCATTTTTTTTATTTATAAAAAAGAAAACAAATTATATAACAATTCATTTCTTCATGTTCAAAACCAAAATAATGGAAAAGTTTATACGTGAATTTATAACATGGATAGAGGGAAAAAAGGGGCAAGCATCAGTGTTTAATCCATTGGAAGCAAACTGCACTGAAAAATTAGAGAAGACACTTCAGGGATTTGAGAGCCAATGGAAAGTGTACATACAATTACTTGGTTCCAAGCATCAAACACACACACACACACTTTTATAACACCCATCCCCACAGCCTTAGGTCAGGGGGTCACATTCCACCCCCTCAATCAGCCTGAGGATTTCACACACTGGTTCAGGGTGTGGATGCGATTTTGGCTTTTGTGTGTTTTCGCCTGTCAGTGTGTGTGTGTGTAGAAGTGGGTTTGGGATATTTTAGCGATTAGTGGGGGGTCTAGCTCAAGAGGTGGGTGCTGAGGCAAAAGAGGGGAGTGACTCCTTGTCCAAACCAAACTTGGGCAAACCTTTAAATTTGTTTCTTAATTTAAAACAACCTTTGAGTGTTTGACATTTGGGTCAAGAAGTACGGAAAGTACACATGACAGATGAATCAGCATATTTTCAGCCTGACCAGCCTTGACTGGTGAGAGGCTGGTCAGAAACTCAAAAGTCCAATCTTTTTCTAATTCCTAAAGCCACCCAAGTATTGTTCCCTGACAGCAACACTCTTTGGAGTGGATGTTGTTACTGAGAGAAAAAAAGACTTAAAGTTCACAATTTTCAGTTCAGATTTTATTTTAAAATCTCAGGAGCAAAAAGATATTTTAAATAGACTGTATTCTTAATTACATGTCAAGATATGTCTGGAGAAGACTAATGCTTCAAAGTGTAAGGGAAACTTTTATCAGATTGACACACAATGAAGAAAGTAGTGCAAATTTGTTTTGTTTTGTTATTTTAAGTTATCGCCCTTTTCTGAGATGGAACAAGATAGACTTGCAAATGTAATCAGGCACATGGATGTCTTAGATGATGTCTTCGATGTAAAGGATGAACCTTTGCTTGGCAGTGCGCATCGTGATCTACTATGTCGTATACTGCTACCTGCACTAACTTGTTAATAGTCAATAAAAGATGCTAAAGGCAGTTAATACCCTCAACTCTATAATCTTTTTATCTTGTTTTATGTTCCACTATTGAAAAACAAAATAGATTTCCTGATATCAGAAATTAGTGCATCTCTTGCTAAATGAGGTCTTTCATGATTAACAACAAATTGGTTATATTTAAATAATATATATAAAAAATATCTGATTATTTTTTAAACAATCATCAAACTTTCCCATAATCTTAAATCTTAAGTTACCAAGGTTATGCTTATCCGCATATTCATAAACATTTCTTTTGGAGGTCAGAAGTGAGAGGCAAAATAAAAGATGGTAGAAATGACAGGTATGTGGAGCGGGGATGGGTGGGGGTTTACACTGACTAAAGGGGAAGGAGGGGTCGAAGGGTGTCTGCAGGCCAAGAAAAGAGTCAAGTAAGTAGGAGGAGGAGGGTAAAGAGAGGGAGGAGAGACGGGAGTTTAACAAGGAAAAGCAATAGAGAATTTGGGTTAGAATAAAAGAGCAACTACTTCCTCTGTTTGCAACCCTCAAATCTGTGCCTACCTATCCACCACAATGAGACAGCATTGCATTGATAAACTCATAACCGTTCTTTTTGTGTTTGTTCTTCTAAATCCTATTTTAGTCATCTAATGATCAAAGGTATGTGATATAAACACAAACACATAACACTCAGGGCACACTTTTCAAATACTTCCCGTCGGGCATGAATAAAAGCCATTAACATCAGTCAGAACTTTCCATGGGCCTGCCAGCTAGCAACACCAGCACGCCTGGCATGCTAATACAGGCACGTAAAGTCAACATGATGACGCTTTATATTCTGTGCATGTGTGTTAATGTGGTGCTGGGTGCGTACAGGTAAGGAGCCTTATTCTGTCAGCCATCTAAACTCACACATTACAGAGCAGTTAGCTGTTTTTCACAAAAAATAATTATCAAATGCGAAGCATACAAGTAGATCACCGATGTGCAGGGAGATCCCTCCAGGTGGCACCCACCAGTATTCAGCGCATTGTTGACACCAAATGCTAATATTACTGCTTTGCCATTATCATTTTTCAGTGCAGACTGTCTCTGTGTTTCATCAGAACATTTGTTTTGGTTTGTCATTTTTACAGCAATTTCTTTTTTTTCTGTGGAAATGATATAATGCATCACTTTGTGAAATGTACTTTGTTTAATACCCTCACAGGCAAAAATAAAGTTTGTATTCAGATAGCAAAAAAGGGCCTAGCATCTATGATCTCAAACCAACTATACAACAAACATACTAAATAATAACCAATTCCTTATGTAAAAAAGAATGGATGATTTCTAATGATTTTTGACTTCTAGTGCACAGTACTGGGTATTTACCAGTAAAACATTCTTGGTGCATAATGATTGTCATTACAATACCATGGCTTTACAATATCACAGAACAATCTTACATAACAATTCAAAACATGATCCAGACTTTTCCGTAAAATTGGACAAAATGGTAAAATAATTTAACATTAATACAAATTTTATCTATAACAATTAAAGGAGCACTAAGTAACTTTTGTGTCATGCTTCCCTTACAAGACCTTTTGCAAATCCTTTTGCAAATAGCATTGTTGTAAACACTGACTGCCCTCCACTAGCCGAGCACTCACTATCTTCCTTTTGCAGTTGGGAGACGCATATCACAACCAAATGTCTTAAGCGTTGAGTAGCACAGTAGCACTTTAAATTATCTAATGTAAACCAGTGTGGTCAGTAATGTTTTAGTCTACCTCTAGGGGTAAACAATATTGTATTTGCTCTCATAAAGTGATTCAGTCTACATATGTCATATATATATATATATATATAACATGTAAGATGATATGATATTTTTAAGGTTGACTTGACTTATAGATTATTCAAAAATGTTGTCTATTGTTATCTGTTAGAGTTATATCACTTATTCTAGCTTATCCTGACAACACAGACTAAAAAGTGTGTAATAAAAGAATGTATGTAGTCCTCTGACTTGAATTGGCGCTACATAAGTTCAGGCCATTTACTATTTTAGCACTGTTTTAAGGGCTGCAGCAAATACTACACTATAATGAGCCATAACATTTTCAGTGGATGTATAATTTTTGATTTTCAGATATAATTTTGATGTTAAAATGTTTGGCTGAGAGATTCACAAAAAATAGCTTTAGGTAACTTTTATATTAACTCCAAATAGATATGTAAAACCATAAACACCAGTTTAGCCAAGACATTTTTCTAGTTATTTCCTGAGAAAAATCAAATCTGTTTTTGTCATTCTGCTCATCATTCTGGGAGCAGAGCAACCTAATATTTACCATTTAGCTTCTGGTTTCAAAGCAGGTATTTTTTAAAAATTGTGTTAATTTACAAATAATTATTCTACTTTCATTTTCTACAATAACTCTGTAATTGTTCTTATTTTATTATTAGCAATGTGAATGAAGAGGCCTTCCACTGTCAGTGTGCAGCAACAAGTGGGATTTTTTTTGCTTTTTTCTCTGGTCCATGCAACTGCAGGATAATATGTTAAATCCATCTCTCTCTCTAATATCACACTAAATATAGGGACTGTTAAAATTATGAGTGATGAGTTCAGTAGGTTTAAAAGTGGTACCTTAAAACAGCCTATTTCTTAAATGTGCTCTTTCTCATTTTTTTTACTAGACCTCAGTTACTTCAGTAACAAATATTATAATTATTAGAAAGACAAAAGATATGAAATAGTTAAGAAAAAATGAAAAAACAATATTGTGATATAATGATGGGAGAGGAGAAGCTGAACGTCGCTTTTATCTTCTTTTGCATCAATTGCCAACAATGCAGGAGATTATCAAGTGAAACAAAAAAGGGTGGAGGCAATTGGGGAGCAAGAGAAGGAGGGAGCAATGCAGGGAAGGCAGAGAAAAAGAGGAGGAGGGTAAACATTACAGCTGCATGCCAAGTAAACATGGGATGCTGGGATACTTCAACAAAAAGCCACGGTACATAGAGAAGAGAAAAAGGGTTGAGGAAGAGAGGAAAGGGGAGACACAAAGAGAGAGAATACAGAAGCAAGAACAAACAGAAACAGAGAGAAAAAAACAGGGAAATGGAAAGTGAAAGCACCTAAGAGTAGTTCAGCAGCTGCAGTCTTTGAATTAGGACAAAGTTTCTACATACATCTGCTTCACACCTGCAAAAGTTTACACAATACTGCAGAGGCTAAGGCGTAACCACATAAATACACATGTTAATGAATTGATGGGTTAAATCAGAAAACTTAAAGCAACAGCAAATGCAAACCTCTCCCTCCTACATACTCCTAAAACTGTGCCCTGGTGTTACTTTGGTATTACTGTGATGTGGGTAAACTTGTGCATTTTGTCACTTTCTCAGTGACAGCTGGAAACTTTTGCATAATTTACTCTGTGCATGTAAAGTCGCACAACCAATCAAAGTGACTGATGGCAAAATGAGCAAGTATGTGCGATGCATCATATATCAAGATTGAACGGGCTCTCTTCAAGGCTAACATACCAGCCTGCTTCACAACATGTGCTTTTACAAAAGATCACTAAGAAAAGACAGCAGAGAGTTCACCAAAGCTCTTTTTGACAGCTCTACAGGTGTTAATCCTTTGACCTCATCAGGGAGGAACGCTTGATCACCTCCAACACGACCCCTCTCATCGCACATAAGGAACCAGGAAGAGGCTTGTTCACTTGAAGCAGCAAATCAGCTAAAGGGCAGCAATCTTTTTAAGAGGTGCACCGTTTGCAACTACAAAAACCAGTGGCAAAACGTACAGCGCTGTTCATGAAAGCTCCAGACTTACGGTGACCATGACTGTAGCTGAAATACCAAAATACCAAATGTTATTGAAATAATGAATGAAAAGAACTCAAATAAGAAAGATTTTCAGAATGGAGGATTTAATGTTTCAAATTTTTAAAAAAGCGACAACGGAAACAATTTTATGTTCATCTTACAATATTAAAGATCTTGTGCTTGCAGAAATATTTTTTGTCATGATCCGTCTGTCTTTGTGTTGAGTTTCTGTTCTCTGTGCTCCCTGTGTCCCCTGATTGCTCCCAGGTGTG
>JAUZNJ010037012.1:0-36027 GCA_034780135.1 Jordanella pulchra
CCCCCTTTCCTGTCAGCCGACTGTCAGAAAAACGAGCCACTAGTGCCGTAAAAAGCTAAAAAGAAAAAAAAACAACTTTTCATTAATCTTTTTGATAAATGTAGTATTTGGATCAGTACTCAGTATTGGCGATTACTTTCATATCTTGTAGTCACACTCGGGTTGGAAAAATCTGATATTGTTGCATCCCTAATATAGATGTTTTTTTTTATTCTGACACTTTTAAATGAAAAATGAAATTGTGCAGTAAAAGAAGGCAACTCTTATCTCCTCTCAGGCCTTCCTGATCCCTTTGCCAAGGTCGTCGTGGATGGTTCCGGCCAATGCCACTCAACAGACACTGTGAGGAATACACTTGACCCAAAGTGGAACCAACACTATGATCTGTGAGTCCCGACAGGTTATTATCTCACTCCTGACATTTATTTCTAGAGATGAAAGTGCTGCTCATTGGTTTGTGTCTCACACAATGTATATCTGTCTTTCTTTAACCCTGTTGTGTCGAAGACATTAACCGGACCTAATGGGTAACAGATGAAAAGACTCCTTCCATCTGGCCTCTCAGTGTGTAGATCCTTTACAATGACATCAGGACAGATTCTAAAAATGTCCTCTGGAGCAGCACTTAAAGAACCAGAACGCTATTTTCCCGCATTGACTAAAACACGTGCATGTCCTGTTGTGCCATGATTGCATTTTCCCCAAAGATGGTCAGTCCAGTGAAAGCAACCTGGAAAAAAGTGTAGACGGAGCGTGAGAGTGAAAGTTTCCAGTGTTCGCCCGGTGTTTATCCAAACCGTCAGTCGCGGCCAACAAACGGGAGGAAGCACGTGTCTCAGTTTGTTTGGTTGCCATGGATACGGACCCTCTGTCCGTGCAGCCGTTAAAGAAACAGCTTTACTGAATTGGGGGGGGGGTGTCACATGCATGGAGGCGCTTCTGAGGAACAATCAGACGGCGACAGGAAGCTCTCCGTGTTTAATTCGTCCCATGAGTCTGCAGATACGGTTGACTGGAGTTTATGTGAAAGCAACTTTTCTGTGGCAGTGATGCATTCCCACAGTTCCAGACTGTCAGTGTTTACACTTGTGGCTAGCTGACAGACTCTCAGGTGGTTCGGTGAAGGATAGAGCTTTTAATAATGTGTCTGCAGCCTCTTTCCCCCCCCCCATCTGAGTTCTTCAAATCTGAACGCCACCAAACCTTTCAGCAGCTTCCTGTCGTTTCACTGCGAGTCACCAGCAGCAAACTGGTCCGTGAACTATGACCCTTCAGCAGGATGTGGCCGGCTGGCCAAAGATAGTAGGCACAGTCTAGTTTCTTTTCTCACTCACTCGATGTTCCTGAACTCACCACAGGACATGGTGGGGATGAACTAAAAGTACACAAACAAGCTTCCCCAATTTGTCAGACTGCAGAGAGCAAATATGCTTTGATGATTTGTAATGAAATGATTTCTTGAAGGGCCAGCGCTCATTAGCCTGAAGTGCTGTCCACACTACTGGGAGTTTCCACTTTATCACATTAGGCTAATAAAGAATCCTTTAGATACCGTGGTAAGAAATACTGCAAGTGTTAAGAGCCCTAAAATTATGCACACCCACTCTTCCAGTCATTTTCCTTTGACTGACTGAGCTGTTTTGTAACTTAGACTCTTACTTGCTAATTTATTGGTGTTATTAAGCTAAAGCAAGGCATCTTGCCAACGAAAATGATTCATTATTTTACAAGGAAGTTCTTTGTGGTCTTTAAACCATAACTATTTTGAAATGATGCTGAAAGCATTTAATTTAAAATGAAGAAATGTGCATATTTTTATGGAGACGCAGGATAATATCTAAACATTTATGGTGGCTGGAAAAAACTTTTACAAGCTTTTAACTTTTGTCACAATACACCCACAAGTTTGAATCTATTAGTTATTGTGATGATAAAGGGAACACATTCATGTTCTTTTATTAATAAAAATTCATGTTGTGTATCTGTCACCCTTTACTCTGATTCCCCTAAAAAATAATCCACTGAAACCTGCTGCCTTCAGTAGTTCTCTACTGGGGTTAACAACCTACCTGCCGGTTGTTTCCTCAAAAGTTTCCACCCAGTCTGGAAATTATTTCACCTTTTTCCTGGTTTGGAAAATTCTGGAAAATTAAAAAAGGAAAAAAAAAGTTGTTGCAGAATGAAAGACTTCTGCTGTGTTGGAGCCTTGATGTAGATCTGGAGGACTTGAGTTGTGGACCTCCGGTCTAAACTAGATTTAAAGAGATTCAGAGAGACTAGGGTTGAATGACTTTACCAAAAAGCCAAATTGCGTTTTCGTTTTTTTCTTTTCTATTGTTTTTTTCAACTAACATTGTGATTGCACAACCATGTAGTTGTTTCGCTCCAGGGTTTCATGTTTTCTCGGACGTTAAAAGCTTGCTTTTGTCCATTGGGAGATTTTGTCCATTGGTGCAGGACTTATTTCTACCCGTATGCATGTATCTGTGCGCTAGCTGCAACTCTGTGTTCCCTTCATGTGGTGGTAAACCCACTTTACCGCCACCTGAAGGGTTGAAGCAAAAACAGTGTCTTACTCTTGTTAAATCAAAGTTAAGGACTTCTGCAATTTGATAAAATGTGTTTCATTAAATTTCAATTGTATTGCAAACACGATAACTTTCCCAACTCTAGTCTAAACCTTCTTTGAGAAGCAGAAAGACAAAGAATGGGTAACTATGTCCTTGTTTTGATCTCTCCAATGCCTCGCCCTTTTTTGCACACTGCTGTGCACATATTAGTTGGTTGACTGCTCCTTTCAGACCAGTATACAAGCCTGCTGATCAGCTGATCATTTGACTCTATTGTATAATGTGAAATTGATTGTCAAGCTCACATTTTTAAAATCTTTTTTAGCAATTCTAGGTTATGGACTAAAGCTTTAATAGGAGAAGAAACCAGGTGGTTCATGTTGACGCGATGACCGACGTCACAAGTGAGCGTGCTCTGTGTTCACAGAATTAAACACGAATGCTAGTGCTGGGGCTCATCTTGCAATCTTTCATTTGTGTGCATTAACAACAAAATAAAGACCGCTCTACGCATTATCGCCCGCCATGGTTGTTTTTCCTGCTTCTGCATAGCAAGACACAGAATAGTGACCTTTGCTGTGTATTAATGACATACAGGTCGGATAAATTTTAAGATGTCAGATACGTATCAGATTCAGTACCATATAGCCAAGTGACCGGTGTCGCTTTTGAAAAATTTGATACAGGCCGCATAATCAGGCTGCAGTGTGAACATAACCTAAAAATCAGTGGCAAGACTTAAAAATGTATGTTCAAACTTAGAGGGTTTCCATATGATCTAACTGAGGCTTCCATGGGTGTGGAAATTCTATAAAATACTTCCACATGATACTCTCACCAGTGTGCGTGGAGGCTTGAACAAGATATTTATTCTAAAGCACCAAAAACTTTGACTTTTTATTTGGAAAAGAGCTTATTTTCCTTTCAGGTAACTATTTTCTATTAACTTAGTGTTGAGATTTCATCAAATATTTATAAAAATATATTTAAGTTTGTGGATCTGATTTGACAAAATGTGAAAAACTTGAAGGGATATAAATAAATTTGCAAGTTATTGATTGTAGCAATTTTGTTTTACTTGTTTTTTTTAATTAGCTGTATTTTTATAGCTTTTAAAGCTCTAAAAGCACTGCTCTATTATGTATCTGTTAGATTCTGGTCTCAACTTGTTAACGCTAATTCTAGTGGTTTTCTATTTCCTGCTCAATTCCTTGTTGATCGTATTTCTCTTTCACTGTAGCCAAAAGAATATCTTAAAGTTAATTAAAAACAATGTGTCTGGTTCTGAAAATATTCAGCTTTCTTTATTGTCAAGCTTAATTTTTATCATGTAGACTTGTGTGTGTTTTTACTGTCTACAGCCGAGTTAAAATTCTTCGCCACTCTAATGAGTTTGACAACATGAAGGGTGATCCAAATGACTGGGTTTTGCTTGCTTTGCGTCCCTCCCATCATGTCTGTCTGACATAGAGGCTCTCACATCGCACCCCAGACAGGCATTTGGCATCGACTCAAAACGTCCAGACGTCTTACTCACAGCCCCATTGTTTCATATCCCTTTCGGTAAGCAGCAGGATGATTACATGGGATGCATTTCTGCAAATCGTTCAGACAATTCGTGTTAAGCTGGGGGAGGGAGGGAAGCCCACCCGAGCAGATGTGCCACGACAAGTTCAGATACGGCCTGGCGTAGCACATGAGGAGAAATGCATTAGAGCACATTAGGGCTGAAATCCAGGAGCAGACAGACGTAAACAGAAAGTTGAACCACTTTCATCTAAATGTGTCTTTCAGTTTCAATATGTGTCTTGGCTGCTTTGATTTACTTGCATTGCCTGCCTGTGTTTTATTTATGTATTTTTACTGACCCAGGAGGCAGAACAGTTAATCCATTAATGTTCTTTTTGCCTACAGTAGTGAGAAGATGATGGCCGTGGAAGTCTATTAGTTGATGTGACCTAATTCATTCATTTAAGCTTTTTATTGTTGTAACTAACAGCAGTAGTGCTATTTTGTAACTTGAAATAGTTTTCCTCCCAGTGCCTTTAAAAAGTATTTAAACCCTTTCAACTCTTTCTCATTCCGTCACACCACAGGTAGAAAGCTTAGTGTGAATCGCAAAGGTGTCGTGTATTGATAACGCTGCATGTCTGTAGGAACATATCTCTAACTGCTTCCTGCATTTAAAGACTGACATTCTTTTTTTGCAAAGTAGCTCAAGCTCAGTCAGATTGATTGATGCATTAGGTCCATACTTTGAGGTATTGTTTTGAATTGCAAATTATTCATTACATGAATAATGATTTAATAATACGAGATTTAAGCAGTAGCCTATTTTTTGTAACCTTGAATGAGAGAGTCTTTCCTTTCCGTTGAAATCCTCGGGTTGAGACTGTCGTTTTGTTGAGTTGATCAAGTCGGTTCAAATGTTTATAAGACTGTTGAAGCTTTCTTTTCAATAAAAAGACTTTTTCTCATATTGACTTTAATTCCATATAATTACGGCTTTAATGTAGTAATGTTATGATGGCATTCTCTCTAAAACTCTCGGTATGCTTCTAATAGTCCTTTTGTCGAAGTAGAGTGGTAGCAAACAGCAATTATTACACGTAGGCTTTGATTTGCAGTGTGATTTAGGTTAAGGCTTCATTTTGGCCCTTCTGCCACGTTGTTCTATCATTAGATGCCATTGTAGATCTGGCTTTACGTCCTGATTCTGGTACGGTCACTGCTGGTGTTCTCGCAATGATACTGCTGCTTCTGTTTGAGCTACAGAACGCTGTCGTGCCTTATCTCTGTTTTCCGAGTCATTTGTCCCCCAGCTCGGGGCAGAAGGTCCTGGAACTGGTTTACTGATAGGCGGAAGAACCACTGGAAGCAGCCGTCATCCAGACGCAGATCTTGGAAGAGGTGATGGGATTATTGTTACTGGTTCCGTCTCTGAAGAATCTGGTGAACCCAGAGACAATGACGCCGATGGCTTTGTTCGGCCTTTCAAAGTGGTCAAAAAAAAGCCCTGGGACTCGCTCCGTAACAAACCTGTCCACCATATGATATGAAACCAACAACCAGCAGATTCAATGATATGATGGAGCCTTTTGCCCACCGTGCGAATTGCTTTCAATGGCCAGGTGAACTTCTGGCGAAATATAAGGTGAGCAAAAGTACAAGAAACTGGCACTTTTTTCTCGCATGTTTCATGTTTGGTGTGAAAGCACCATAACTGTAGGTGTGGCACTCTCAGAGGGATCCATCCAAACCAAAATAACCAGAGTACCTTCAGTCCAATGTTTGTTGTGTGTTCTGTTGTGTGGTAGGCCCCAACAAGGTGTAAATGAGTGATTCTCATACGATTAAAGTTAATGGTTAATAGTTTTTCAAAGAGTCTCTTATAGGTTAAAATACAAAGAACATCCTGCATGAGAAAATATGCCTGCATCTTTCCAGATTATAAGCTTTAACCTTAAGTCAGTCTGTTACTTTTCTGACCAACCAAGGTGCAAAGCAAAACCCACAGATCATTTCCTTTCTCTTCTGTTTGTGTGACCTTTCTGTAAATGCATTGGTTTCCATATTTGTGCATCTATCAAAGACCTCAATCAGTTGAGGATTAAATGGCATTTGTTGCGGCATAGTGAGGAAGTCCTACATCATAACCCTCATACGCACCCATTAACTTATTTGATGGCCATTTATTACTGATTGTTCTGTGAGGGAAGTTGGAATTGGCTGTATGAACATGATAATTTTTGCAAGTGGCTAAACCCAAAAAGAGGCCAAAGAGTTAGGAGGTTAGTTTATCTGCAGTGCAGTTTAGCGAGAAAGCCAGAAGAGGAGGAGTTGGTGCATCTTTGAACAGAGTTTAACTGCTGCTCTTTATCTCTCTTCCTGCAGTCCTGTTAAGCCTTTCCTGGGCACTGCTGCTAGGAATGTAATAAGGATTTAAAAAGTCACACACTGAGATGCTCAGGGTCAGATTTACACACTCACTCTTGCTGACTCTCGATTGTCTCCGTGTCCTCTGATGCGTCCGCCTACGTCCTTGATGCAGGGCTTTGTTTGTGGGCCCATTGTTTGATTTGGTGCGGGGGGATACCTTGAATGAAATTCATCATCGAACTGGCCAACTCCTTGTTTTTGAATCGTTACCTTTTATCTTAAAGTTGTTTGGGATTTGTAAATAAAAATTACTTATCCTCTGTTTCTCCTCAGGTACATCGGGAAATCGGATTCAATCACCATCAGTGTTTGGAATCACAAGAAGATTCATAAGAAGCAAGGGGCTGGGTTCCTGGGGTGTGTCCGCCTTCTGTCTAACGCCATTAACCGCCTTAAAGACACGGGCTGTAAGTATCCGCTGCAACAACTAATACCTTTCCTGTTTAATTCTGGATCGCATGTATGTTGCAAAGCATCTTCAGTGTATGATGGTGATTTTTAGAGTTTACCGTACAGTTTATAAGGATGCAACTGAAAAAAATCCTTTGAAGACTTGTAAAAGCTGAATATTTGCAGAGATCGTCTGCATGACTCAGCCATGTCAATCATTTTTTAAGTAAAATTCCCTCACAAATGACCTTCTGTATTTTTATTTAAGTTAAATTTGAAGCTTTTATTTCTTTCTAGGCTTTTCTTAGTTGTATAGATGCCAATAATCTTTGTGTGTTTAAACATCTACTTGCTCTTACTGCTAAACAATTAAAATATTCTGGCATTTTTACTATATACAACAGAAAAACCTCTTCACTAACCTATATTAAGGGCGTGCAAACACTGTAAGAGTTTTTGCCTTTTTTAGGCCGATTCTCCAGTAGGATCGGGACGAATTTCGTCCTCATCGTCTGTTCTGCGTTGTATAACATACAGGGGGTAACAAGGGGCAATTAGCGATCAGGAATTGTGCGTTTATCGTATCGTTTATGGCTATCATATGTTTCAAGTTATGATTAAGAATTGTGATTTATCTTCTTTACCGTAAATTAGAATAATTAATGATTCAAAACTCAAGAAACTGGTTGAATTGTAATAATTTTTTTATTTTTACTATTGTTCTTGTTTGTTTTTGTTGTTGTTTTTTTTTCATTCCATTTTTTATTGTTATAAAAAATAAAATTGAAACCTAAACAAATGTTTTAAAGTACTTTTGAGGTTAGATTTCTTTTTTTAGTTTTAAGCTGCTGCCCCCACAGTGTGGGGGCGGGGCTTAGGTGATACTGCCTGAGGAATGATGACTGACAGCTTAGAGGCCTGGACAAAATATTCCCTACTTTTGTATTCAGGAACCTGTGGAAGTAGGAGTGTTTTTAAAACATAATAAATGATGTGTTTTTATGTGACTATTTAAAAAAAAAAATTTTTTTCCAGTTTCAACATTTTTAAGTTCCCATTTCTCAAAAACATTTTTCTGATTCAAATCTTTCCAGTTTAAAAAATAACTTTCTGTTTTAAAGCATTTGTTTTTACCAAATGATTTTTCACTTCCAACTTATTTAATTTCTGTTTAAACAATAGATGTTTTTTTGAATAAACTTTATGGTCCTAATTTAGTTCCATAGAAAATGAGGAGTGAGAATGTTTTCACTCCACATGATCTCATGGGATGGCTGTCCAACGAACTTATCAGGCCGACACCAGAAAACGGTGCTAATATGAGCCAAAAACCCCCACTAATGTTGTGTGCATGGCAGTTAAATACCTGCGCCTATTTATGTTCTGCAGGCATAGAATATTTTCCCTTTTCCCAACAAAGTAACGTTCTGCAGCCGTCAGTCGGTCTTTCTGCTCCCAAAAGATCTTTAAATCCTGCAGAAAATATGTTTCTCAAAGCCACATTTAACACTGCATTCCTGTAGTTTATTTTTTTATTATTAAAATCACTTCCTGTGTTCTGTTTGCCTGATTGATGTAAAAAAAAAACAATCACGCTGGAAGTTACATCAAAAAGTTGGATATTAAAGAAAAATGCCATGAAAATCTCGTCCTGCTCAGTTGGTTTGACTACGATGTGTGTGTTAAGGGGGGGGGGTCCTCTGCTCTCTGCTCTCTGCTCTCTGCTCTCTGCCAGAAACAGGAAGAGCCGCTCAGCATCACCCTGCAATTACAGTAAAAATGTCTCTTGTCAGAGGCGAGCTGGATAAATGAGACGGAGGCTTCAGTAACTGTCCGCTTATAAAAGCAAGGCTGGACAGATTTAGCTACAACGCAGCAGTCTGGAGGTTATTTCGCGCTGGTGAGCTGGTACCTGCTCTGCGGCCCTGTGGTCTCGTCGGCTGAACCGGGAAAGAATCCCAAACCTTTTCCTAGAAACCCCTGACACCGTTTTCCTGAAACGACACAGGAAACCTGAACTTTGTGCAACAGCTGCGAGTGGTTTGCTTTTTGCATTTTTTTGTTTTTGTTTTTCCTGGTCTATACTTCGCCCCTCAGTTTCCCCTGCTGTCCCATCCATGAGGAAGCAGAATGTGTGTGAGCACAGACACGCACACACAAACAAAATGCCATTGTGACTAGCCTCCATCTCCGTCTGCAGATCTAGACAACCGGTCATTTTACACAGACATACATAATTGTACAGCTATTTATGTTTAAGCTTAGATTTGTAGTTTTCTCTCTCTGTTGTGGGTTTTTTGTCATTCTTGTTTTTCCTGCGTTTACCGTCAGTTGCCGTTTCGTCCCCCCACAAATGACCTTGCATTGACTGAAACGTTTTGTGTATAATTGCAGAGTGTCTTTGCTCTACTGTAACATTTCTGTATAAATTCAATTGTTCTCGTTTTTCTTAGGTATTTAACGCCCCTTGCAAAAGCTTCCATGCCCTTTAAACATTTCCACTTTTCTGTACCGTTTAGATCAGTGGTCAATAACCTCTACCATCCTATTCTGAAAACGCTGTAAGAAAAGCTATCCTGTCAGGCTTTATTAACACCCACTAAATGAACGGTGAATATTTGGAAGTTCAAAAAAAAATGAACATTTTTGATCTAAGTTTAGGTTTTCAAACAAAGAAAATGTGAATTTTACAGCAAAACTTGGAAAAAAATGTTCTAAATATAAAGGAAAACGAAAACAAAAAATGACAAAAGAAAATAAGAATAAAAAAATTCCTGTTATAATTAATACCGACCTTATTTATCCAAATATAGCATGAAACAGAAACCAGCCATTTTTAATTTCCTCATTTCTCAGGAGGTCTTTATCGTTTCTGCTCAAATGTCATGAAGAGCCACTATGCCTTAAGAACCAACGTTTGTTAAACCACTGTGAAATAATACATCACTGCAAAGAAATGGGTCATGCATTTAAATTAGACATCTTACTACACTAACAGAAAGAGCCCAGAAAAACTAAAGGTTCAACTAGTTGCTCAGATCAGGGAGAGCTAGATCCAAAATCCTCTGTGGTGGAAAAGTAAGGCCGCTTATACACAAAACCTTTAAGATGCGTATTTCTGCACCAGAGTTTGGTTTCTGGTGCGTGTTGTGACAACAGACCAGTGAAGTATATCCTGGGACCAGTTTGCAGTAGGAAGGCCTGCAGGGATGTGCATTTAAAGGAGAGGAAAAACGAAGTATGATTGTATTTTGTTTGCTTCAATTGACCTAAAAGCTGTTTGAAATAGACAGACTTTATTTTTTTTAAACAAACGATTGCTGCTGCAAGATGAATGTGTGTCCTGGTCTAAAATTCACAGTGAAACCAAACTGAGCTGAGTATTCATTTTGTCCTTTAACTGATCTCTGCAATCGAACCAGCAGTGGAAAAGATCTCAAATGTTGCACGTTGCATCTTAAAACAGAAAAATGTAGAGGCAGTATCATGCTGTGGGGTTTGGATTCTATAGTGGGAACAGGGAAGCTGTTTAGTTGTTTAAAATAGAAAAATGGAGATAAATACAGGAAGAAAATCCATTGGAGACGAGAGTTTTTACCAACAACCCAAAACACGGTCAGATCTACAACTGAAGCATTGGATGAAAACCCAAAAAAATAATGTTTAAAAGGCCCAAAAGTCCAGAGCTCAGTCCAACAGACGATCTGTTACCAGATGTTTACAGATGCTGCCTTTCATTCTGACTGAGCTTGAGCTATTTTGAAAAGAGGGTTTTCTCAGAAATGTCTCCCTGGATCTGCAAAACTGTTTTGGGGAAAAAAAAAGGTGGTTCTTTTAAAAAACCAGCTCACACCACACTTGTCTGATTTTTATTCATAAATCATATTCTAAGTCTTGCATTCTGTTTTTCACAGTTAGCAATTATGCACAACTTTGTGTTGATCCATCACATAAAGCCACAATGAGTCCCGTTAAAATTCAAGTTAGTGGTGGTTGAATGAATGGTTTTCCACAGCAGTGTGTGTGTGTGTGTGTGTGTGTGAACGGTCTCTAAGACGTGTTTTCTTTGTTTTTACTGTTTTCTCTGCGGCTGCTGACCTTCCACCAGCCTTGTAACGATTTGACCATTGCCTGTTTTGGTCCCTGTTTAGTCTAGACAGACATCCTGCTCTGATCTGCATGACACTCAGACAAGAGAGAACAGATAGTGGCATTTTTTTTCTGTCTGGAGGCAACTTGGACATTTTTTGGTGGTGGTGAGGGGGGGGTTCTGTGTATCTTTTTTTTTTCTCCTTCGCTCTGAAATTCCAGACTTTAAGAAGTTCAGAGAAAGAGTTTCCAGACTTTGTCAGAAGTCGGCGTCCCTGCTTTGACTGAGCGGAATAGAGCAGGCTTTGTGCTGAAATTTGTCAAACGTTTGACCCCTTGCATTTGAACTAAAGCCTGCTCTGTAACGAAGCTCGTGAGATTTTTACGGCCCGTGGCTGTTCCTCAGAGCAGACCATCTGTTCTCTGGCAGAGGCGAGCCGAGCCGTGGTCCGCAGACAGAAGGAATGAGAGCCGGGTAATGAGGGAGAGGGGAGCTGACTCTGAGTGATGTAAATGATACACAGCCATGGGACTCATCCAAGCACGGGGGGAATGCGTCCAAACACATGCTGGTTTACATGCATCTTTCTCACATGAAATCCTTTCTTCTTCTCCAGATCTTTTCCAAATTGTTCTCTCCTCTTTTTTTTCATCTCCTTTTTCATTCTTTTCTGTCTGATTGTATTTTTCACTCATTGCACTTCTTGTGTTTTTTTTTTTTTTTTCTTCCAAACAGACCAGAGACTAGACCTGAACAAGCTGAGCCCCAACGACAGCGACACGGTCCGGGGGCAGATTGTAGGTAAGTTGAAAATGTAATTCTATATTTTCTCAACACATTTCTCTCAAATTTATACAATGTTGTTTGGGTAAATAAAAAAAAAAACTGAAAAATAATAAAAACATCTTTTATTTGGGGATTCTTAATCAGTTGGTGAAAATAAAATAAAAAAATATATTAAAAAGATACTTTGATCAGCTTTTTTAAGCCCTTTTTGGCAGGAGAAACATCACTTGTTTCAAATCCAAAGAGAGCGATCTAGGATGTAGGTCTGGGATTAGTGATGACCATAGAAGGAGAGAATGATTTTCTGTTTTTATGAACCAATTCTGTCTTCAATTTTACCCGATTTTAGATCAAATATTCCTCTAAGAGGCCAAATGACAACCAAGTTTCAGTGGATATCAGTATGAGCTCGATGTTTTCTAAACAAAATGTCCTGCTTTGTTTTCTTTAGAAAACAAACAGGCCCACAGCATGACCTTCCTCCTCCCTACCTAACAGTTAGATGTTTTCCCACATTTCCTCAATTTACTTCCTGCTGTTACCTGAGTGGAAAGCTCAATCTAATGCTTGGTTTAGTTCCCATAGCAGGATTTTAAAATAGTTTTTAATTTTTCAAACGTTGAGATCCCGTATGACACGATTCAAATATATCGTCAGAACAGGTTTGGTCCTGCATTGTGCGATCTACAGCCACACAGAAAGCACAGCACAACCACACACAAACAGATTTTACTCAGAAACACAGACATGGAAGACGCAGTGGCGATAGTTCAGGGACCAGTTTCACAGAGGAGTCTTTTAGAGGACTTGAGATGGGCCGGCACTTTTTCTACCAGATATGGAGCTGAGTTGTTGTGTTTTCTATCTTGCCAAACAGTTTCTGATTGGCTGCATTTTACATTTAGCAGACTGTGTCCTTGTCTGCGCTCAGGGAACACCACACATGTTAAGATATCGGCCGAACAATCCAATATGTTGAATTCGAGGTCATTGCTGTGAGCAGACTACATCCCTCTTAAGACACCACACATAGCAGGTTCATCTCATTAGATTATCTTTAGCAGCATGATGATAACTGGCGTCTTTACGGTTGTCATTAAATGAAGATGGAGGCAACAATCAGCTTAAGGACCTTGCTGTGGGAACCTGGTGTCTATTTTCATAGACAGCAGAAAAAAGACGCTGTAGTACACATGCCAGGCCCTTTGGCTGCGCTGTGACACTGCCACAAAATCACACCCAGACCGCTGACAAAAACGCTGTGGATAAGCAGACAGGTCATGTGAATGTAAACAAAGCAACATGGCGGTAAAGAGTCATTGCTAAAAAAGAAAAAAGGATGCAACTTGCATGAGCACACTGAAGCATGAAACTGATTTTTTTTTTTCTTCAGAGACACGACTTTTAAAAACAATGATCATTAACCACGACTTTGTTTGGATACCCACAAGGAAAAACAAAATATCTTTGGGTTACATCTAAACTTGTCTCCGTGTTCATCTACAAGGCAAGTTTATTTGTGTAGCACAATTCAGTACAAAGACAATTCAAAGTGCTTTACATAAATTAAACAATAAAACATGTGGAAAATAAAAGCAGAAAAAAAAAAACAAATGTAGATAAAACATAAAACAGGTAGGAAAGCAAATAAAAACTGTTGGACCAAAACCTCAAACTACAACTACCTTCAACAGTCTACTGTAAATAAATGGGCTTTTAACTTTGATTTAAAAGAACTCAGGCTTTCAGCAGTTTCAAAGTCTTCTGGGAGTTTATTTCCAGATAAATGGAGCAAAGGAACTAAATGCTGCTTCTCCATGTTTGGTTCTGGTTCTGGGTGGACAGAGTAGCTGGAACTAGAAGACCTGAGTGGTTCTGGGAGGTTGATACACTGACAACAAATCTGTTATTTATTGAGGTACTGATCCATTCAGTGATTTATAGACTAACAGAAGGATTTTAAAGTCTATTCTCTGAGCTACAAGGACTCAGTGTTGGACTTCAGAACCGGGCTGATGAGCTCTACTTTTTTAGTTCTAGTGAGAACACAGGCAGCAGAGTTTTGGATCAGCTGCAGCTCTGATGGACTTTTTTTAGGCAAACCAATGAAGACACTGTTGCAGTGATGAATTCTACTAAAGATAAATGCATGAATGAGTTTTCTAGATCCTTGTTGGACATTAGGGCCTAAAGCTCCCAAATTCTGACAGAAATCTGCATTCCTTGAATGGTGTGTTTACTTTACTTTCCCATATTGGTTAAATAAGAGGCCTCTTTGTCACAGGCTGCACTTATATCCCAGAAAATAAAAAAAACATGCTTCATGTTTAGCAAAAAATCCTGTTACTAAAGGCTGCAGGAGTGTTTTTTGTTTGTTTGTTTGTTTTGTTAAAATATTTTGGGTACCAAAGGCTTTGGATTTGGTTATTTTATAAGAACAAAAACGATTTTGTTTTCTTTACTGAACGAATAAGCTGAGATTAAATGTTTTTTTTCTCTAAATGTGTGCAATACTTTTTATTGTGCTTTTTTCTCTTGTGAATACAGTAATCCTGAGAATTTACTCCACATAAGTGAAGTAAATGTAAGGACTTACAACATGCAAAGATGCAGCATTAAATACATTCTCATTCGCCTCAACTCTCACCTTGCTTTCGATAATCTATCTTCCTTCTAAAGCTGTACAGCTGCGCTCTGTTTCTCATCAAATATCCGTGCCCTGGCTAAGGTCTGCTGTCTAGTAACGCTAGCATTTGCATCTGTCTGCCATGTGTTCCTGAAGTGAGCCTGCAGTCGAGGGACCGCATCGGCACAGGAGGTCCGGTGGTGGACTGCAGTCGGCTGTTTGACAACGATCTTCCAGATGGGTGAGTATAAAGGGGGGGCATCTCTTCAGTTTCTCAATATCTGTTGCAAATTATATGCAACACATGAGCGCTACAAGTACAAGCAAAGAGAAGTGATGTAAAGAATATGAGGTTAAACAGGTCTGCTTCATGGTGTTTGCTCATCGCTGTTTGTTTGTTTTCTGCCACCAGCTGGGAGGAGAGGAGGACCGCGTCTGGACGAATCCAGTACTTGAACCACATCACACGCACCACGCAGTGGGAGAGGCCGACCAGGTGGGTATCCCAGAGCTCCTTCATCAAACACCAGGAGGTCCATGGAAGACGAGATCTGAAGTGGATTTCTGAAAATATGCCGGGGAGGAAAAAAGGAAAAAAAGTCTTTGACAGTTTGCTCCAGACATCTGAGGTTTAATGATGGGGACGAGCCAAAGAGACCCTGGACGTAGCCAGCTGTTTTATTACCCACTTCTTGTGAATCATCACAGTTTTCCCTGCCTGGTAAATCCTAAACCCTAACTGTTGAACTCCTCTGCTTCTTTTCATGGGCCGACCGACTCATCCACGCCGACCCTCAGGCCTGCATCAGAGTATTCCAGCCCCGGTCGGCCCCTCAGCTGCATCGTAGACGAGAACACCCCCGTTAGCACGAACGGCGCCACGCCCACCCAAGCTTTACCTCCCAGTGACGGCGACCAGCGAGCCCAGGAGAGGCGGGTCCGATCGCAGAGGCACCGCAACTATATGAGCAGAACCCACCTGCACATGCACCCAGACCTTCCTGAGGGATACGGTCAGTAGGAAGGAGAATACACACACTTTATATAAAAGTATTCATACCCATTAACCTCTGTCACATTCTGCCATTTTATTTGTTAAACCAAAACAAAAATAGGAGGTGGGTATTGAATAGTTGTATCTACTTTACCCCTTAAGTCCGGACGCCCCCTTTCAATGAGGCTGAAGCTCTTAGGAAACAATAATAAGTTTAATAAGCTAATAATCGGCTGAAGTCAAACTCATGAACAAAACTCTGATCATTAGCAGCTGCCACTCAATAAAGTTCTCCGAAAACACCAGCAAAACCAAGCAAAGCACATAAAATCTGTTCTACATTTGCACGTCTCTCTAATTATGTTTCATGTGTTTTATTCATTTCTTTTGTTAATTATAATAATGTTAAGATTCAAATATGTTCATTTCAGTTTAGGCTGCTCCTCCGTGGCCTCAGCGACCCTCAGATAATCTATGTCTTCATTCAGCCCCGCAGCTCTCTGATCATGCTGTTTACTGCCTCTGTTTCAGATCTAATAGAACTGATCTAGCTGTTATAAGCTTGGCAGCAGCCATTCAGTCCACCCCCCCTCCTTTTAGCTCACAGTAAAACAATCAGAAGCATTCATGTCGGAGATTGCAGACAGAGAAGCTGCAATCTCTCCTCAAAGCACAGACTCGGGCTGAAGGGATCGTCACACAGCTTCGCCTTCACTCCCTTGGATTAGGAGGCTCTCAAGGTCTCTACACTTGCTTCCCTATCAAGCCAACTCTTTCACTGTCTACTCTTTAAGATATGCGGTTCTCCTTATTAATTGGCAATGACTTCACATGACGGAATCAGCAGAAAGCACACTTAGACCTCCTTCCAAAGATCAGCTTTCCAAAGTTTGGATCAGAATTTCATCTTTTCTCTTTCTTTAAACACACAGGATGCTTTAAATCAAAGGGATGTACTGCAGTTGTACCTTCAACCTCCAGGGTACTTCCTGTACCCTGTGGTTCCACGCCTTGGTGCCAGATATCCTTGGCACGGCTTGGCTCTGAGGAAGCGGCTCAATGAACGAGCAGCGTTATGTATCTGATACCCAGAGTTCCTATTTCTTTGGCTCCTAGAGATGCAACGTCTCTCACCTCCTCTCTCCTCTCGCTCTTCCTGGCTGCCTCCTGGGACCCCCGCTGACTACAGCCGTCCTTTCATCTCCATCTGTCGGATCGCTCTCCAACGCAGGCGGATCGGGCACAATCTGTCTGACTGCAGAATATTAATGAACCCTTAAACAACTTAATACCTTTATCATGTCTTACGTTGGGTTTCTGTTGTTGTGTCTTTTCACAGAGCAAAGGACGACGCAGCAGGGTCAAGTTTACTTTCTCCACACTCAGACAGGTGTCAGCACCTGGCATGACCCCAGGGTACCCAGGTATGATTTACAGTCATCATTGTTTTTCTGCTTTAGGTAATGTGGCGACACCTAACACAGACAAATACAGCATAAGGAAACTCTGATGTTTGAAAGTCCAAATCAGATTTTCTACTTAAAGATCTGGATCAATTTTTGGTGACAACATACAAGCAAAGGAAATGTTGCCTTATGCCTACAGCTGCTTTTTATTCCAAAACTAAGCCTATATAGGTTTTGACTTAAAAGCATTTTATAAGAAAATTTGACTTGAATCAACTTGATGAACAAAACTTTGTAGCATGAAAACAACCTGGGAAACATTTACAGATTCACAGAGACAAAATTACCAGCGTACCTCATGTGCAGTGCAGCCTTTTCAGAATAAAAGAAACTGATGGAAATTCTGTTTGATTACTCAATGCTTGATATTTCAAAACCAAATCCACCCAAATATTTGGGGAATTAAGCTTTTGTTGATCTTCCTGAATAGCTCTGATGTTTATTTAATTTAAGAATAAATAAATGATTTTTTTTAGAATCAGTATTTAGGTTTTAAATTGTCTGAAAAAGTGTTGAGATTATGTTTAACTTACAGTACTTTCTCACCAGCAACAATCTTTAGGATAAAAGGTTACCTTGCCCCCCACACTTTAGGGTTTGTGGACTGTCTTCTCTGCTCCACTTCCTTAGATAGAAAACATTGAACCAATGAGACTGTAGGATTTTGATTGAATTGTCTCTATAAAGTGCCTTGAGATGACGTGTTGTGAATTGGCGCTATATATATAAAAAAAAAAAAATGAGTTGAATTACTCCAGCGGGGGGGTTCCTGGGTTTAATAATGTTCTAACAGGACTAGAGATGTCCCAGTCTGATATTAATATCAGATATTGGTCCAATACTGAGACATATTGATGGTTCTCTGATGTAGTATTAATCTAGATGAGTGAATTCTTCCTCGTTTTTACCAGAAAACTTCTCTATCTGCTGGTGAAAAGTTGTCTACTATCAGATTCCAAAACACGGAGGGAGTCTAGTTACGTTTGTGACGGTGGAGTTTTGCCGGTTTCTTTCAGGGGTGCTAAATCTGGAAGTCAGAGGTCTAGCGCCCCTTGTGGATAAAGGTTATACAGTAGCTACGCTTCCACCAACCATCAAATTATGCAAATTGTTACTACGAAAAAAAATTCGCCGAGTGGAAAAACTCCCATCTTGAGACGTAGCTGAAATATGGATTCATCTCATGTGTTTACATCTGCCGCCGCCATGTTGTTTTCAGAGTTACCGAGTTATTATTACAAGAAGTGCAGCTTTAATTGGATTTGTTATTTAAGAATTAATTTAGAATTATTAGTTGATTAAAAATGAATCATAAACTGGACAAAAGAAAGCATCGTCTTTAGATTTTTAATCAACAACAGAGTGTCTTCAGTCAGAGGCTCCACCAGATCCTTCCTGCCTACAGCTATCTACACCGACAACAACTAGAGAAGAGAAAACAAAGCCTGAGTTACTACAACATTTTATTTCCCTTTGGGATAAATAAAGTATTTTTGAATACACCAACTGTGAAACTTTGCATTTTTGAAAGGAGCAGAATATCGACATGGTTAAGAACATAAAAAAACGCAGCTATTGTCGCTTTCAAATATTCTCTCTGCACTTCCAGTTAATTATACATGAGTAAAACGACAGAGAGCTTTTTTTACGGGCGTCATAAACTAGCTGAGGTTACTTTAAAACTAGCGATACCACTTTTTCATTTCCGATACGATACACCTTTGAGAACTGAGCCAATACGATAACAGCATGAATCGGAAATACTTTTAATACTAAATTTGTCTGTAGTGTGGAATGTTTGCCTGATCAGTGATTTTACTCAAACAGAGAACAAGTGTCAACAACAACATTTATGAGAACAACTGACCCATTAATTATTAACAAGCAGGTTACATTAACTTTAGACTGAAGCATTTTGTTTTTATCAGTTTACCAATATCAGATTTTAGGTGAAGGTTGATAGGATCTAATATTAGTTTCCTGTTTGATATCGGACTGATATCAGATTAGGACATCCCTACTTTAAATGTCTTGATTGTTGGCGTCTTGTTATCCCTCGTTTTTGACCCTCACCAGGTTGTTTTCTTCTTTATTTTTTTGTATTAGGGGTCCATGTTTTTAAATTGTCAGTCTGAATTCTCCCTGTTTGAACCAGACTTCCAGTGTTTTGCCCCGCAGACGTGGGCTGAGGCTGGAATGAACACAATCAAAGGATAAAAGAAGCGTTGTGGATGTTGTGACGGGTGGTCTGTTAAATAATCGCGTGCTCACGCCGCCGTTTGGAGGGAAAGCATTCCAGCTGTATGTCCTAACGCTCCGTGCAGGCCGCCGCTGTTCGCATGTGCAGCGGTGCTGTTTATAAATATTACAACAGACATCGCTGACGGAGCGATTATGCAGCGAGTTCAGATGCAAACACACACGTCGGCATGTGTAGCATCTATATTTTCTTCCATAAACACAGCATGCTTTGATCCAAGTGCCGTCTTCTGTCGTTTCAGGGGCCTGTTCACAGTCTGTTGGTCGATTCTCAGCTAAAGACAGAGACTGACCATTTTTTAGCTTCAGTCTGGTTGGGGGGGGATCCAGATTTTTTTTATCAAATCCACATGTTTCTAAATTCTGATAATTTTTTTTCAGGTTTTCTTGCGTCCAAATCCAGGATTATATTTGCCTACTTTGCAACACAGAAATCCCAGTGCTCTTAAAGAAGCATGGAGTTGTCTCTTTTTGAATCGCTGGTTTACATTTGTAAACCCCTGAGCAGCAGTTACCTGCCATAGCAGGCTTGTCCTCTTTCATTTAGCTGATTGTGCCGTGCGAAGGACCACATCATGTCAGCCCTGAAAGACTCTGGGATGCAAACCCAGTCGGTCTCAGCTGACCCTCATCAGATGCTCTCAGGCATGCGGATCTTGTTGATTACTGTACTCTAAAAGAATGCGGCATGAAAACTATCTGCACATGCTTTTCAAAAAACACGCCTCACTGTGCTGGCTTCATAAAACTTGACCGATGGCTTCTCCCTTCTACTGAATATATAGAACATTTTTACAGCTCTGCTTTGGGCCTGCTGGTCCACAGCAGCGTACCCAAACTCCAACTCTGTTTTTTGGTGACTGAAGGTGTTTCTATGCTCTAAAACAGTTTTTTCCCCTGCTTTGTACCCCTCTTTTGTTTCTCAGAGACTTGAGCAATGTGAACTGTGAGGAACTGGGTCCTCTACCACCAGGGTGGGAGATTCGAAACACCGCCACAGGAAGGGTTTACTTCGTCGACCACAACAACCGAACCACGCAGTTCACAGACCCACGCCTCTCAGCTAACCTGCATCTAGTCCTAAAGTAAGAGCTCAGATCTTTCCTTTAATTCCCAGCAAATCAAATGTATAATAAAGAAAAAGGGAAAAAAAGTCACGAGATGAAAGGGTCTGTTTGGTTTTCATTTTCAGTCCAAGTTCCAACGGGTCCCGAGGAAGCAGCGAGAGTCAAAACGTCAGGTAACTAAAGGGCTGCATGCTTGAACCACAGACAGGAACAGACACATGGTTGGACACCCATCACACACATGGGTACCTTACCCCCCCCCCCCCCCGTCAGTCTGTGTTTCACGCTCCGACGCCGCGCCAAAATCTGTTCACCACCTGTAGAGGTTCAACGCTCAGCGTAGTTCCTCTGACCAATCACTCACTGGAATACACACACACAGAATCTATACATGGTGGACACACTTCCCACATCCTCTCTCTGTCCTCTCGAATGTTCGGAAATTTCTCAGCCCTGCAGAAGTTTTAATCACGAAATCCGTCTCAAAGCCGTCTTTGGCCGTACATCAGATAGCCGAGTGGAAACCAAAGGTTTATGCGTCGGTGGCTTTAGGAGCGTCTTACGTCCAGGAAACCGGCCGTAAATCCTGCGCCCTGGTCAGTGAATGAGCCGGATTTTATCTATACATGTAGATTTATGTGGATCGGATCAAACTACAGTGCATGGATCGATGGCTCCTCCTCTGAGCCGCTTTAGTCCAACTTTATTTAGAGATACAAACCAAAAACTTCAATGTATTTTATTGAGAGTTAATCAGGCAGATCAATGCTACACAGAAAACAACTAATAAGGATGGGTTATAGAAAAGGTTTGGGGTAAAATAGCTAAAGATGTGCTGCATACACCTTCAAAAAATCCAGCACAGCCAGTTAGCTTCAGAAGTTTAGTAAAACGAGTCAGAATGGGAAGGATTTAATCTTCATAGACCAGCTTTTTTATCAGGGACTTTTTACCAGAGATGATGAAGACAAAGCAAATACATAGAAAAAGATTCTCTGGTCTGATGAGACACTGTTTGTGGTGGAAGAAACACAGAAAAATGGTAGCAGCAGCATAATGCTGAGGGGATTCAGAAGGAACGGGGGAGCTAGATCCTATGATCCTAGAAAACAGATAAGAAGAGAGAAAGGAAAAGAAATCCAGCATAGGTCTGTGTTATAAATGAATAGATTAATTGGGATTAATCGATTATTGAAATAATCATCGACTAATTTAGTCATTGATTAATCGCTAACTTGAGTATAGAGACTCTAAAACACGCCTTTAACAGAAAGAGCAACCGACTCAAAGTAGTTGTTATACCAAAAATGTAAAAAGTATGGAAACCTTTTGCTTTCAAGGTAAAATAAATGTTTTGTCTATTAATATGCTCCATCCAGAAGTCCTCAAAAAACACAGGGCTTCACCTGGTTTAGATTCTGTGTAAAATCTTCTGTAACCAACCTTTTCCCATCTGATTGTTAATCAATGAACCCAAAAAAAAAAGAATTGAGCTAAATAGCTGTTAGTTGGAGGATTGGTCTCTGGGCTGGGATTTAAACCTGGAAGCTGCATCGAGGACTAAAGGCTCAATTATGTTTGACTCACTTGTACCTAATATTCTGGCCGGCTCCATAGGGGGCGCATAAAACACAAACGAAACCTTTTAACCCCACACTACACCAGGAAGTAGAAAACACAGCTGTTATCAGCTTTTATTAAACAACATTAAACAAATAGTTGATCGTAGTGATATTTATGGCCTAAATCACAGATGTTTATATTTGCGACCGTCGCCGGTCGAAGCGGTCATTCGTCCACCATGGTGTCCCTTGCAGAGCTGTCCGCATATTTACAAGGTAGTAGATATTCTGGTTCCCGGGCTCTAAAAGGACATCATTTGTTTGTGTGGACTTGGAGGAGGCGTCAAGCATAAATGAAACTCTAGAGTCCTGTTTATGGTCAGACACTCTGCTGCACCACGAGTTCGCTTCTGAACAATGTTTGGTTCATACAGAGGCTAATGCTAACAGATTAAAAAAAAACAAAACACTAGATTACCTTCTAAGAACTCTGACCAAATGTAAAAAATGTTGGAGGTGTTCATATATATTTTCAAAGCATATCTATAGATTTTTTTTATTCCTTTATTATTATTATTATTTCTTTTGTGTGTTTCAGACAAAAACAAGTTTTGGATCAAGTTTTTTCTTTCCTTGGCGAACAAACTATAGCCCATGGCCAGGCGATTAATTGACAAATTTGATTAATTGAATTTCCTGTTTATGAATTTTTCATTTCTAGAATTCCTTTTTCTTCATCAATGGACTCTTTGGGCTTCCATAGCTCCGAGTGACATCAGTTCATCACTTTTTGATCTTGTCTTCTAATAACTGATAAACCAGCTGCAAACATTAAGTTGGTTGTATTTTCATTGTTTGCATTTTTACTGCTTAAATTTCCTCTGGAAATAAATGAAAAGGTCAGCTTTTTGAAATAAGGTCAGCTCCCAAATGGGATGATTGAAATAGAATCTGCTTTTTAAAAGCAATATTTGTCATTTTTTCATTTTTATTATAAAACTTAAAGGAGAAAGATATCGAATAATCGCATTTGATAGGGAAAAAATCAGATTTGATCATTAAGCCATATTATCCAGCCCTACAATAACTAGAAAACAGACAACTCTGTGTCTTTTTTGCTTCCTTTTAGGCTCATGCACAAACATTTCTGTTTTTTTCGGTTGCAGCCTGGAAGAAATGTCTTGCACCAAAATTAGGAACGTTAGCCAGAGTTTATAAATCGTAACAAGATTTAACTGGAGTCTGCATCGATTCTTTCTGTTTATATTAACTGTGTATAATATTATATATTGCCTTTTCTGTTTAGTTTCAGAGCTAACTTTGAAGGGACTGTCTAGCTTGTGACAAACATCTGGAAAATATATCGGTTCTCCTGGTTCTCTGTCAAGACATCTGCCTTTTATCAGGCTGGAGATTATAGCCATTTTCACCTCTCCTGTGCCGTCATCCCACAAAAATGTCAGATATATATAATGTCCATCAAAGTAGCAGTTTATAGCCCTGCATGGCTTTGGTTAGGACGTCCCTGTGCTGTTGCCGTCTGGCTGAATCCAGGCCCCCTTTCTGGTCCAGGTCGGCATCCAATAGGTAACCGAATCCGCGTCTGCAGGATTGCATTTGTCACACGAGAGAAAGAAGTCAAGCTGGAGATGTTTGTTATTGATCAAATAGATGTTCTTTGGACTTTCAGTGAAAGTGTTGCAGCCACGCTCAGCTGCTAATAGATCGGAGGACTCTAATTTAAGGATTAAACTCTCAAAAAGAGAGAGAAGCTTCCACCCTCTGAGCTGTCTGCTGTGTTTAGGTGCTGTCAGCAGAGTCCCCCCTCCTGCCTCCCGTCTCCGTCCCGGTCTAGTCGGCAGGAAACAGGGATTGGTGAGGAGGTCTCCAGCATCCTATGGGGCCATGTGGCTTTCCGGGATAGCAGGAAGTGATTAGATTCTGTTGCAGAGACCCCAGAAACCAGAAGGGACTTTGCTGTAGAGAAATGGGTGCTGTGGTGAAGTGGAATGTAGTCTGTCGGGTTTGGTGGGTTCATTAGAGTCTAAAGCAGCTAAACCACTGCTTTCTGTCTGGAGGTCATTTGTTACAACTTCCAGTTAGTTTTTTTATTGAATAACAGCTGCATGGATATTGGTAACTGTCTGTAAGTCAATAAGCTTAACAGGACCTGAAGGAGAAGCTAACGTCTTTAATTCCCAGGTTACTGCAGTAGTGGTGCTATCCTCTGTATCCTCTCTAGGTTGAAAATTTGTCTTCTGCATCTACTTCATTATTATTAGCAGATCTTTTCCAAAGCAATAGAACTGCTTTCAGTTAAAAATGCACCAAGAAATTAGCTGGGGGGAAAAAACTCCATCTATACCTGGAGATTTGACCTGCAGTAGTGTTGGTGTGCTGTAATCTGCTTTATTTTACCGTATAAAGTGGGGATTAAATAGGACTCAATCTCAGTCCATAATTTAGCCTGTGATACAAAATAGTTCAGTTTGTTTTTTGAATTATCCAGAAAAGTAAAAGTATTTTGTTAAATGTTGGTTTTGTTGAGAAATTGGAATATTTTAACACACTGGTGATTTGAAATAAATCAACACCGATGTTTTGATTGGTACATTACTAGTTTCATAACCAGGTTATGATGTAATTTAAACCTTAATAGGGCTGCAAAGTTCTACTGATGTTCAATTACAATATTAAAATAAACTCAACTCAGTAAAGGTTTTCAAAGTGGAATTTTTCAGTTCTGAAAGAAAACTTGTCTCATCAAACATTATTATTGGCTATTAAACAAGCAGATTTCACTACCTTGTTTATTTTAAAGCAGCTCCTCCTGGCAGATTATTTTTTAAAAGGCTCCAATGTGGTTAAAAATTAGAGCATGTTTAGTCTGGAGTTAAAGTATTAGTTGCCCCCTGGTGGTCATGAAGAATAATGCATGCTTTGGCATTTATTTATCATAGTACCTCCAGGCTTAATGACATGGGAATCCAGAAGATTGAGTGTTATTTTAGACTGTAAAAGGAATTTCTTGCCTTTTTAAAACAGAAATCTTTGAATGATTTAAAAAAAAAATGTTGAATCTTGGCTGACCTTTGTTTTCACGTCATGCAAAGAACTGGTCTTATTTTATGTTAGAAGTTGCATGTTGATGCTGCAGTTTCCTAAAATGTTTATAGAAATGAGTTTTAGGTTGCTGTCGGAAACGTATTGTTTTTTAAATTAGATGTTTTGTAGATCAAACTGGTGCTTTAACATTTTCCTCCTTCATTTTGTCCTTTTCTGTCCCCGTATGTCTCCTTTTCCATCTGACGCCTTCCAGTCGTCAGAATCAGGTGAAGGATCAGGCCCAGCAGGCTCTGGTGTCCCCTGCTCAGCTCCCTGAAGAGGCAGAGTGTCTCACTGTCCCCAAGTACAAGAGAGACCTCGTTCAGAAGCTTAAGATCCTGCGTCAGGAGCTGTCCCAGCAGCAGCCTCAGGCCGGCCACTGTCGCATCGAGGTGTCCCGTGAGGAGATCTTTGAGGTCAGCAAACCATCTAAACCTTGCAATGCCTGAACCGTATTCACATCCACTGTCTTAGAAAAGCATTAATATCCTTTTGGTTTTTGAAAACCACACAATGAATTTATTGGAACAGTCTTTGACAAATCAGCACAAAAAAGCCATTAGTGTTGTTTAGGGAAAACCGTTGTCTATATTTAAAACAAGCCCTTATGACTCAGTACTTTACCAAAATGTCTTTTTGCCTTTGCAAACCTTTTATATCTAAAGATTTCACATTTTTTTCCATTTTCTTTACTAAAAAGTTCAGTCTTTTTCAGATTAGATAGATTGTAAACATCACCCTTATAAAAACTAATCAAAAAAGAAGAAAGTATTTATTTAAAATGTTTATTTGCCCTTAATTTGGGAATTTTTACCCTTAGAATAAGATGGATATTATGCACTTGTAAGCAGATGATGAAGTTGTGTTTTATTATTATTGTTTTAAACATAGATCATTTTATTCTGTTGCCAGATTGTCCTGCATACCTGCTTAAATCAAGGGAAAATACACATATTTGAAGAAAAATGTACTTTGATTTTAATTTTGCAGCGAAAATTTTACGTCTTGCCACAGATTCCCACTTATATTTAAATCTAGGCATTGACTAGGCCATTAGGACAGAATGCCTCCCTTCAACTGCAGCTCTAAATGGATATTTTGGATCATAATCTCACTGGAAAGAGAACTTATGCCTCAGTCTCCAGCTCTTTCCCTCCTCTAACAGGTTTTATTAACTAATTTGTCCAGTTTTTGGATCTACCCATCTTCCCATCAATTTTCCACCTGTTTGCTAAAGAATGCTTCTCAGTCCTCATCCTTCCACTCTAGTTTTGTGCTAATTCATCTTGGTAAATAAAAACAAAATCCAAACAAAATCCTGTGGTTGTTCAAAAGAATCAGGGGCGTGAATACTTTAGTAATGCACTGTAACTTACCCTTGAACCAGCGGTGAACATCTGGATCTGTTTCTTTTTGAATCCCTGCTATCTTTTTTCCTTTTAAATTTAGCAGGCGGTGTATGTTATCAGAGCACCTGAAAGATTTCCTTGTAGTGAAGCTTATTTTCAGCTCCTCCTCTCCTCCTCCTCCTCTACTCCTTTTTGTTATGATCTCCACTAAAGGTGGATGCCCTGCGCCGTCTGGCTACGAGAACGTTTCCCTCACTCATCGTTATCTATGATGTGCGACGGTACCTCTGCTCCAAATCCAAACCAGACCTCTTCATCCGAGGAGGATTCTCTCAGTGGGGGCAGTGTTTTGGGGTTGTCTCTAGATATTTTTTCCCCCCTCTCTGCATCTAGGAGGTGCAGTGCCTTCACCAGAACAACACCACCTGCAGCAGACTGCGTGACCCTCATAAAGTACGCGCTGGAATGTGCTGGAACAGCCGCGTCTGTTAATCTGAGCAAAGACATTTTTGTTGGCTGATCTCAACATGTGGGAGGGTGGGAGTATGGGTGGGAGGTGGGGGGGTAGAGCAAGTCTTAAGGTTCAGAGAGACATAACTGCATAGCTTCTCCAGACCCACTCAAGCAGTAAATTATGCCTCTATAGGAAACTGTTTGGTGGTGGACTTTCACAGCTGTGTCTGAGTTTATTTTTATGGAGTAGATAAGACATTCTCCCAGCCATGTGTTTGTCTGCTCCATCCTGAGGGCATGGCGGAGCCTGGCAGAGGAAGAGGCAGTGTTATTAGAGTCTTATGCTTGTGTTTATTATAAATGCCTCTAATCCACTTAAAAGGAGCCCTCCCACTTAACGCTGTAAGCTGTCTGCACGTGTGGTGAACACTGGCAGAGGTGGAGAGCTCGCAGCCTCAGAGTGGAGTTTAAAAACTAAAACTACTCTTGCTGACACTGAGCTGAAGCTTTCTGGTTTCTTACAGAACGGTGTGACCTTCAAAAGCCTTAATAGGCTTTCACTTTATCAATCTAAAAATAAAGACTTAATTGCTATTTAAAATTTCTTACATAAATCTTTCAGGGGTTTTAAAAAAATGTTATCGTGCCGTAAATAGGATTTGATCATTGTAATTTGTCCCAAATATGAATATAGTCGGTAAAGATCATTTTTAGTTTTATTAATAATAATGAACCAAACGGCTCAGCCTTGATAGAAAAACCAATAAAAGGATGTTGTTGTGGCCGAGACTCTCAGAGCAGATGAATGTCGTCCATTTAGCTTAACTGTCGCTTTATCTTAGACCACAGGAGAAAAGTGTGAATTCTACAAAAATTTGGATTTCCAACCATCATTTTTCCTGCTTGGCTGAAACCAAGACCCATGGGATGTGGATGTGACACGGTGTCAGAAATGTTTGAAGCTCAGCTAGATGGGAATTGAGGTTTTGGAGTCGCACATTTTAAAGCGTGAAACACAAAGTGTTGAAATCAAGTTTGAACTCTGTGACAAACCACCAAGATAGATGACGGAGTTCAGGACATGTCTTTTCCTGTGTTCCAAGAATCTAAAATTGCTTGATCATTTGGATGCAGCTCCAACAAATCGCTCTACCCGAGCAAGTTTTGAAAAAGCAATCAGAGCAACTTGCTCCAAATGCTGACAATGACACGTTAGTGTTCGTTAATGTTAATGACACGTAATGTTAATGTCACTTTACAGAGACAATCTAATCAAATCACAGTCCGATTGGTAAAAAGCTTCTTAGGAAAACCAGCTGATTGCATCGAGTCATTAACTTGCAGAACGCCTTCCTCCGAGTTGAGCATGTGGTGACATTACATATTCACTTTTGTCGTCGACTGACAGCAATTCCTCACATCAAGCAGGCCTGCAGGAACAGTGGAGAGGGAAAAAAATCAATTCTAACAAAAAGAAACCTCCAACAGAACCAGGCTCAAGGAGACAGAAGCAGGCATCAAAAAACGAACATTGAACCACTGATCTATAATTACATTCTGTGTCAGAAAAGGTCATAATAAACAAGCCCCTAGGTTGGATCTATCTAGGGAAGAAACTTTAAAAAAGATGAGCTCTGATCCAGTTTTCATGTGGAGAGAATGAAAGAGAGAACATACAGTTAGTCACAGTAAAAGCTCAGCCCATAGCTCTTTTACTTTATGAATATATGTCTCTAATCAAAGGTGTTGATGGCAGCAGCCCTGCTCATATTTCTCTCCACAATGGTGTCACAGCTACTATGATTAGAAAAAGCGTATAGCACATAAAGTTAGGGGTTGAACTGACAGAATTGGTGAGTTGGGGCAGAATGATGTAAAGTGGTCCCTATATCCTCCAGCAACCCAAGCCTATAGCAGCATGACTTCCTGTGTATACTACGAGTACATCAACTGTAGTCATATTTCGTCCTTGTACATAAATAATAAAGCTAATTCTGAATTTGCGCTGTTGTGTTACATTCAGAAGGAAGTCGGTCTGGTGGGTTAGAAAGGTTCAAACCTTGGCTAACACTGACCATCCCTCAAACTCTTCACTAAGACACAAAGAGATCTTTCTTTGATGTTTGACCGACTTTCACAATGTTTGTTTTGCAGGAATCATATCGGCAGGTGATGAAGATGAGGCCTAAGGACCTTTGGAAACGGTTGATGGTGAAGTTCAGAGGTGAAGAAGGCCTCGACTACGGAGGGGTGGCCAGGTTAGTGCAGCCGATGATTTAAAACAGATTCACCGTTGTTTTACCTGTTATAGCAAAGTTATTGCTCTGAGCAGCCTGTGTCCATCAGTCGTGTATCCCATGCAATCCCAAACCTTCATGCTCCTCCTTTATTCAGGGGTCAATGTTCTCAATGTGTTAAAGACAAGACTTAACGAGCTTCATCTTTGATTTGATGAAAAGACAATAAAGCCTACGAATGGAAACAGACTTTCTTATGACAGTGGTTTATACATTCTTGTTTATTAAACCTGAACTTATAGCATCCTCCCAGCCCTGCGTCTCCTCCCAGGCAACAGGGCGACTAAAATTAATTAGTCTTTAGTAAAAAAAAAAATAACCCAGATGAAAGAAAAAAGATTTTTGAACCCAGTGTTGCTATTTCTTCCTCCAGTCACATGTTAGAAATGACACATTGATGACAAGTATTATAAAAATCCCTCCTGAAACAAAAATAAAACATGTTTCAACAAATAAAAGAAGTATTACAGTGGATATTAAATGGAGAGAATGGCAATGAATGCGCTTTAGTTGATCTCAAGGCATGGCTAATGACTCACAAAACTCATGCATGTATCAACCGATACAAGAATAAGTTGTTAATATCCGTGTATCTCCAGTCTGAAGGAGACTGAACTGATTTGCAAAATGTCTGTTTCTAGATACGTAAGTCCTAGAGGCGTACCCCTTCAACCAGGGGCGTCAAGTCTTTCTTTAACGGATGGTTGCAGTTGTGTATGTTAAGCTTTTGATTTCATCATTTAATTTACAAAGATCACACTGCTCTGGAATTATAGTTTTACTCTTATTTTTTTTAGCAGTACAACAAATCCCCTTATTATGTGACATGATATCCCTTTCCTGGCTGTTGAGGGAAAGATAAATTGCAGTGTTGATGTCCTAAAGATACGCAAAGGGTTGTTCTACAAAGTGCAAGTGCATGCCAATTTCTTCACAATTCACAATCTTGCCTGTGTTTTTAAAAGTTGTAGTTAAAGGATAAAAAAAGCATCACTTTTGAATGTTGCTGTGGGTGTATTCCTCACCCCATCCTCTCCCTGCTTCTCTCCCCCTGCAGGGAGTGGCTCTATCTACTGTCACACGAGATGCTGAACCCATACTACGGCCTGTTCCAGTACTCCCGCGATGACATCTACACGCTGCAGATCAACCCGGATTCTGCTGTAAATCCTGTGAGTTTCTTGGTTTTGACGGAAAGCAGCAGGAACAGTTGAACAAGGAAGCATCTTGGTTTAGTTTGTGAAAGTGTGTCGGAGCCTGTCTGATAATAGAAATAAAAATCCCTTTTTTTTTTTGTCCTTTCAGGAGCATTTGTCCTACTTCCACTTCGTAGGCCGCATCATGGGGATGGCTGTGTTCCACGGCCACTATATTGACGGGGGTTTCACTTTGCCCTTCTACAAACAGCTGCTGGGTAAACCCATCACTCTGGACGACATGGAGTCTGTGGATCCCGACCTGCACAACAGCTTGGTTTGGATCCTGTACGAGTCATTTCTGACTAAATCATTGCAACAGTTTTTACTCAGTGTTTGCTGTTTTAACTTTTATTTTAAATGTAATTCTGCCACCAGGGACAACGACATCACAGGTGTGCTGGACCACACCTTCTGTGTAGAGCACAATGCATATGGAGAAATCATCCAGCATGAGCTGAAGCCCAATGGTAAAAGCATCCCCGTCACACAGGACAACAAGAAGGAGTACGTCCGCCTCTACGTGAACTGGCGCTTCCTTCGAGGCATCGAAGCCCAGTTCCTGGCCCTGCAGAAGGGCTTCAATGAGGTCATCCCTCAACATCTGCTCAAAGCTTTCGATGAAAAGGAGCTGGAGGTTTGTTAGTTTTCGTTGCCCTGGTTTTCTTCATGTGGCATCTTTAAATTCAACATGCTTTCTCCACCTGTAGCTGATCGTATGTGGGCTGGGTAAGATCGACATCAACGACTGGAAGTCCAACACGCGGCTGAAGCACTGCACTCCGGACACCAACATCGTTAAATGGTTCTGGAAGGCTGTGGAGTCTTTCGATGAGGAGCGCAGAGCCCGGCTGCTGCAGTTTGTCACAGGTTCCTCCAGAGTTCCTCTGCAAGGTTTTAAGGCCCTTCAAGGTAAACTGCACCTCACTCAGAAATATAGATATGAGCTGTTTACGCCTGTTGGCAGGGTTTCTATGGAGTCTGGAAATGGAAATAATGCATCTGGATGGAAATAGGAAATAAACGGGAAAATGGTATTCATTGTCTACTCCTTTGTCTAAAAGTTGTAGTCATCACTCTGTCCATCCATGTTTCCTTCCATAAAAATATTCATTCACTCATTCCTCCTCCCATTTGCCCATTAATTCATCCATCTATGCATCACACATTCCTCCATGCATTCATTGGTATATTAGTTAATCCACCCATGCATCCATCTATTAATCTGTCCATCCATCCATCAATCCATGCATTATTTATCTAGTCAGGCTTTGATCCATCCATAGTTTCCCCTACCTACCTACCTACCTACCTACCTACCTAGTTAGCTAGCTAGCTAGCAAATACAAGTGAAACCCACACAAGACTCAGTGAAGTGAAAAGAACAAACATTTTAAAGTTAAGCTGTGGGACAAACGTAACAAAATGCTGTGAATTTGTTTATAGAAAAAGACACATTCAAGTAAAAAAAAAACCAAAAAACATTAATTATCATTAAACAAATCAAAGTCTTCCAGAGCAGGTAAAAAACTGCAGATAGTCATTAACATCTGGAGGCATTAACGTCTGTTTTCCTGAACATCTGTAAGACACATGAGGGGAATTAGAACAGTGCAAATAAATGTCTGAATAATGACTGAGAATGCTGGAATAGTTGAACTCTCTGGCTGAAATCACAAGGGCATGTTTATTAGTTTGGAACACAGTAGTTCAGAGGTGAGAAGGTGCAGCACTTGTTGAACTTGGTTCTGCTGATCAGAGTGTTTGCCTCCTTCTTTCCATCTGTGTCTCTGGGTTGCTCTGATCCGGGATGAACCCTCTGTGTGGGTGTAACACTCTGGTTCAGTGAGTCCGTCCTAGCAGACAGGTCTAACCAGGCATGAGGAGTACGAGCTGATCCGCTGGCAGACGGCTCCCCTCACCCTCTTTTCTTGGGCCAAACATCAGCAGCAAAGAAGAAAAAAAAATGCTTTTATAAAAAGAAATTAGACTTTTGTCGATGGAAAGGAAGTAAATGTAAAAAAATCAGCTGCAGTACATTGTGCTTCTTATGTTTTTGTCACATCGCAACCATAAACTTTCTCTTTAACGAGGACAGCGAAGCAAAAACACTCGAGGCTACAGACGATGAATCCTAGTGAATCTTACTGAGGTTTTTGATTTGCAAAGTGAAAAAGTTCAAAAGCTCTGTCGACTTTAAAATTGTTTACAGAAACAAAATAAAGCCGGATGTCTCTAATGTCTCCAGACCCCATAGATGAAAGAAAACCTTTGATATTTTTATGTAATAAACCCTGCTTTTAATGCTTTCTCATCCAATGTCCTTTTATTATTTTATCCATCCAATCTGCTTTGTGTAAATGTCAGCATAAATATTTGCATTTCCGTCATATAAACATGTTTGAACTACATACAGTTGATGAGTTTGACTACAAACTGTAGCCTGAAGGTTAAATAGGTTGATGATAGCAACACGATTCAAAACGCCTCGAGGCTGAACTACCTGTCAAAACCTGAACGTCTTTATTTGACTAAATGTCTAAGAGATTACAGTTGTTGATATTTATAAAACCAAATATGATGTTTTTTAGTATGTGAATCGAAACCCCGCCCTGTTATAAACCGAGAAGCCCAAACCTAGCAGTAGAGTTCTGTTTGTTCTGTTTTTTTTCTCATTTTATTCTCACTATTGAACACAAACCGAAGTAAAACGATCTCCTCCTCAGGTGCTGCCGGACCTCGACTCTTCACTATACACCAGATCGACGCCAGCACCAACAACCTGCCCAAAGCCCACACCTGGTGAGGGAACCGCCTGGATCAGACAAGCTTTGCGTTATCCGACCGATTTACCACCTTTTAGATTGATTGAAGGTGTTACAGCACACGGGGAAATGCAGCAGCTTCCTCGTTGTTGGCACTATTTATTATAGCAGCAGAACGTCATGCAGACGAAATCTAGAAAAATCACAACTTTTCTGGAAAATATATAAACTGTTGGAGATGCTTTTTTTTAGCCGCTCTTCAATACAGGAAGGGGAGGAGAAAGTGCTATTTAATTCAATCCTTTATACTAAATTTTAAAACCTTTAAAATGTGGATGTTTAGGAGCCCTACAATAAGAAGTGTTGAGCTTTGTGTTTTTGTTTTTTGGAGACTGAATTTAGGCTTTTCCACGAACAAAAGGTGTGTTTGTTCTGAGATAAAGGATAATATATGGACATGTTGTTACATTCAGGATCTGTCAAGCTGTGGATCATTTCTCTACTAAAATGATGAAGAACCTTGATTGTGTGGCATCAGTAAGTCTTTGAAATACCAGCAAGTTTTGTGGCTCGTGTCTGAAATCTGAAAAGGCTCTGCATGGGATCCTTTAACAGAAATAAGGCCAAATCAACACAGAGATAGTTCCATCCACAATTTGTGGTTCCTATTCTTCAGACCCAAATCCTTATGAAACCATGAGCTACGCTGGATAGAGGAGAGGAGGGAGAGGAGAACTTTGCAGGATTTAGAGCGATTATGCACAAAGGAATGATCAAAGATCACATTCTGCAGGCCTTGATGCTCAATGCATATTTTTCATCTTTAAAGCCACATGTAGCTTTATTGCCAGACTAAAGGTTTGCAGCTCCAATCTGACCTGCATGGAGAAAAAAAGCAATAACAGTGACGCCTCAAACAGCACATTATGGTCCAGGAAAATAGAAAAAAAAATGTGTTATGGTTTTTGTAAAGTATCCAACAGAAGCCATTTAATGAGTCAGTAGGTGCTGATGGGGACTGCATGAATAAAACGAGTAAAACTGGCATTTCATGGAGCTTTGGCTGCCAATTCAGCATAAAGGCTTATATGGGTTGGTGGAACTTCAGGAATCTGAGGGGAAAGTTTCACTGTATATGTCAGCGCCTTTGCTCTTGACTCCTTGGGCAGAAAACCCGTAACAAGCAGATTACCCGAGTCTTGGTAAAGTCGTTGCAAATCTACTTCTTTTCCCTTCAGTTTGTGTTAGAGAAAAGGTTTAATTCCAAATCTTAAAGATGTCTAACATCCTCCTCTGTGCAGAACAGCCGCAGACATCCTCCATCTTGCTAACTGCTGTTACCTCCTACCGCTGCGAAGTTGTGACAAATGTCAATGGAAAGTGACGATATAGACATCAAATCGCTGTCATATTCAGAACCACAGATTTTAAACCAAAAAAAGATTGGATCAAATAAATAAAACTTGGATCAGATCTGAGTGTTCACATTTATTCTAAAATGTCTGACCGGGTCACTCAAAAAAGACAAAAATTGTGCCACTTATCAGTTATTGTTGTAAATATGCTCAAATTAAAGGTCATATATTGTATGCAGCTCTATTTATTTTAAGACTTTCTGACTTTGAGAAGGTTTTTGTCACTGTTGTTTGAAAAGCAGGTCATGTTTAACCTGTTTGTACTGATTGTTTCTGTTCTTTTTTTCTTACTTTTTCCCCCAGTTTTAACCGAATCGACATTCCTCCTTATGAAAGCTATGACAAATTATACGACAAGTTACTCACCGCCATTGAAGAGACGTGTGGCTTTGCTGTGGAGTGAATAAAACCCCCTCACCTCCCCTCCCCTCCCTCAACCACAAGGTTCGACCTTATCAAGCCACCGAGTACCGACCAGATTGGGAGGGGCCTAAAATCTGACATGTAGCCACGCTAAAAGAGGGGAGGACAGCGGACCACAGGGTTGGTTCTAAACCCTCTTCCTTTAATCTTTTTATTTTATCATTGAAAAGGATTTTCCAGCTGCTAATAACTCTATTTACTAACTTGAGGAACCTTCATTTTCTTTATTTTTTTTTTTTTGCAAATTCATTTTAGCATTTAAAAATAGACCCTTATTCCATGTAGCAAAATGCTTCATTTTTACCAAGCAGAATAAAAGGTCTGTCCGCTGTAAAACAAACACAAAAAAAATAAAAACACATTTAAAGGACATTTTTGTATGCTGCAAGCACCCTGGAAACACTAAATCTGGATGCAGAGTGAGTGGATTTCCCAAAGCGATCACCTTGCGGCGTTCCCAAGGAGGCGAGACGTGTGCAGACGAGGCCTGAAAACGGAGCTGCAACCGACTGTTTACAACCTCCTCCAAAGACAGAAGCAGGGACCTGTCCTCCCTGAAACCCTGACTCGCACATTTTAAGAGCTAGCTGTGTTTGAAATGAATGAATCGCTTGAAATGTGATATTTTTATATAACAAGGGTAGAGGGGGGAGCAAAAAAAAAATTCTATGTAATATATATAATTTATTGCCATAATGTTCCTGAAACCGGGGCAGGAAAAAAAAAGCAAATCTTTAAAACATTACCCGCTGTTGTTTCACTTCCAGAAAGCAGAATCTCTTTAGTATCAACAAACATCCTCTGAGTGCCAAAATCATCTAGAGGGGAGAAAAATCAGCAAATATTTAGCTAACCCTTTAAAATATATCAATTCTTTTATTGTTATTATCAGTATCAGTTTTTTTTAATATCCTGGTGTGATGTGCAGTCATTTGTAGCTGGACTATATTCATGCAACTGGCAATGATCTTAAAGGTATCGGTGTGGTCGTCTCAGAGGGGCAGAGTTCATCATCATCTGCTGTGTGCTGCCTACGCGTTATATGGAAAAGAAGAAACCTCTACTACCTTTCAGCCATGTGGTGCTAAATAGCATTTACTTTTGATATCTCTCTACACACTCATATTCGTCACCTTCTTAAAATAATTGCCTAAGTCATTTTTTTTCAAAAATGATTTTTTTGCCTAAATCATCTCTGCATGATGCTGGCCACCTCTGGTAAAATTGCCTACATCCTCAATTAAACAGATCATGCCATTCTACCCCTTTTGTATA
>JAUZNJ010037013.1:0-11627 GCA_034780135.1 Jordanella pulchra
GCAGTTATATAATATCTTTCATTCCCAGAAATAACGTCTCAGCTGTGATGAAGGACATTTTTCATCTAAAGTTCTTCCGTCCGTCCGTCTGCCTGCCCGTCCGTGTGTCCGTCCGTCTGTCTGTCTGTCTGTCTGTCTGTCTGTCTGTCTGCCGGTCTGTCTGTCCGTCCGTCCGTCTGCCTGCCCGCCCGTCCGTCCGTCCGCCCGTCTCTCTGTCTCTCTGCCTGTCTGTCTGTCTGGCAGTTATATAATATCTTTCATTCCCAGAAATAACGTCTCAGCTGTGATGAAGGACATTTTTCATCTAAAGTTCTTCTGACTGAATTGATTTTCCATCTTCCATTCGACCACTGATAGAAACTTACTGATAATGTGAACCAAGTTTCTGCACCATATTTTTCTAATATTTCAATGATCCACAATCCTGGAAAGACTGATGAAATTCATTAGATCAAAATCTGGAAATCTTGACATCTGCCGCTGAATGTGGAAAATCCAAAGAATATCACAACAAAGAATATCACAACAAATGTCTAAAACTAGTTCAATTTCTTTTAGGATTAAAAGTAGACATCAGGAACTGGGAAAAAAATATAATTAGAAGAATGACAGATAAATGCGCTTCTATTCAGAAAACGGCCTTTTCTTTAGTGAGCTCAAAGTTATGAATCAAATAAATGCAGTTTAGCTCTATTAATTGTGTTCTACTATTAATGTTCAAAAAAGATTTGCAAAAATTGATTTGATTGATTTGCTAGCAGGTTCTTCCAGGTCTAAACCTGAAGATGAAAGATTGACAAAGTGACAGAAGGTCAGTAAATGACTGTTAGCCAGAGTTTGGCAGTTAGCTTGAATTTCCCTCGTATAAGGGCTAAGGTTGGCAAGAGGTAATGGTGTCCGCCGACGCTCCAGCTCCTGGAAGCATCTGTCCTTTGCCCCTGTTTATGACTTCTGTTCAGACAAAGGCCTGGAAGCTGGATGGGAGCCTGTTGGTGTGTTTCGATACCTTTCTGTCCGGCTGATTGGTTGCTGCAACTGAATCATGTGAGAGAAGCAGGAAGTAGGAAGATCGTCTGGCTTCCATCGTTATGGTGGACGGCTGCACTAACAGAGGTAGCAGATGGTTCAGTCATGTAATTTTATGAAGTCCTTCCTCTGAGGACTTCAACGTTGTTTCCCCCACTTCCATTCATTTCATTTTCAAAGCCATCCAGAAATCAATCATCTGGTCAAAGACTCCTAAATTCTAATTTAAATCTGTTTTTTTTACATGCCAGATACTTTGATTTAATAAAGTTGCTTGGAATTTGTTAAAAAGAATTTTTTTCTCAAAATTTCACTTGATATTTTAGAAAATAAAGGGACTAAACACACACCTGTGAGGTACTCCGGCATATAAAGTCCATTCTATCAAATATATTAATTATAAACCTTGTCAAGTTCATAGAACCTCTTATAGATTCTGATACCAAACAAACTATTTGCTCGCATTTTGAATCAATCCTAAACATCCAAAAAACAAACATGATTACATTAATTAAAAAGTAAATAAGGAATATTTGAGGTACATGAAAGAGTTTTCTTCATTTCTGCAGCATTCCTTGCTCTAAAGGCTACAAACCAGCTTGGTTTTACTGTCACACAGTTCATTTCCCCCGACTGTCCAGAATGAGCACATTTCCATCTGCTGCACGGCGTCCTTATGGTGGAAAACTACCACCCTCACTGACCTGCAAAGCCTCCACTCACTCTGCTCCTCTGCAGTCATTATTCAAGCAGTTTGGGAATTTAATGGTTATTCTGCATTCTTCATGTACAGCTGTTGGACATGTGGTGGTGTGGCTGCAAAAGGGAAGAGAACCACCTTCAGGTGAGTCCTATGTTCAATCCAAGCAGTTGTAGAGCAGAACTATTGTCTGTGTTTTCCACTGAAGGTTCATGGACAGTTCATGGTTCATCATCTCTTCATCAAGCTCTTCATTGTGAAAATCTCTACCTATAAATCAGGGATTATTTCATTTTGCTCATTTTTAGTTTGTTTAGCTTCTCTTCTCCTCCCTCTCAGCTCCAAACCTTCTGCTTTCTGTGAATTCTTGAAACAGGACATGTTGAGGACTAGCTGGTTTTGCTTGGATTATTGTGAGAAAGAATCACTAATCCTGAACATCCTCCCTCTCAGATGGTTCTGCTCTTAAATCTGGAAGCTTCCTTGTTTGGTTTTTTTTCTGTGTGGATCTTCAGCTGCTGCAGGAAGAGCGAAGCCACCAGACAATAGTTTGTTTTGACATCACAAATGTGAAACAATGGAGCATCCTGCTCAGCTGCAGCTAGTGGCTCATTGGCTGCAGCGTTTTGTTTCCATGGTGCCCAAAGCAACAGGTGAGGAGGGAGCAGAAACGCTTAAACATCCCTTCATAAATGCTTGCTACTGCTTTAGTGATTATTCTGCATCCCTGATTTTAAAACAAACAAACTAGTGGGAAGAAACATTTAAATGATCTCCTCAGTGAAAACATAAACATGTGATCCTAAAGGGAAAAATTATTTTTATGAAGTCATAGATACTGCTTTATGGGCTCTTAAAGCAAAGCGTCAACGTCTATTTATCATGTTTTACGTTGGATGATTCAAGGTGACAGAAAAAAAACACAAAAAACCAAACAACCAGACAACAGGAAGCTAAGCTAACACGCCTAAAGAGGCGACAGGTTGAAGCTCTTTATCTTGAGGTCCATAAAACTGACTTTAGGAACTGACTTTTTGAACCCCAAACCTTCTTGCTGCAAGACAGCAGTGCTTCCCTCATGCTCCACCGTGCAGCCCTGAACTACATTCAAAGGTCAAAGGGCAGTTGATAGTTGCTGGCTGAGTTCTTCAGGCTCAGCCAGCAGGAGGTTTAGTCTTCAGCTCAAACTGCACAACGTGAAATTCTTCCATAGCTGAGAGCAGCTGCTGATCCACGTCACTGAAATGATCCTTTGGAGTTTGATTCATTGGAACAAGACCTTGCCAGGGTGGTAAGACATCAGCAATGACTGTTACTGTCCAACAGTCTGGAAAAAGGGCATCCAAGGTCTTTCCAAACTTCAATTCAATTTAGGCTTATTTATATAGCACCAATTCACAACACGTCATCTTACGGCTCTTTACAGAGACAGTTCAATCCGACTGGTTCACTGCTACCAACAGAAAACATATTAAAAACAGGAAACCTCTGTAAGACAGCAGCTAATTCTCTAAGAGTGGAAATCTGAGTGGATTCATCCTAAAGCAGGAGCATAAAATACTGTGAGAAAAGAAAAGAAACACCAAGAGCTCTGCAGGTGTGGGAAGATGGAAGAAGTCTGGTCGGGTTTGGACAGGTGGGACGACCAAAACACATTAATAAAAGTTGGGTTTGCAAAGTTACACTTTAATGAAACAACAGAGCTGAGAACCAAAGCAAAGAGGTTTGGTCATAATGTGTCACACCTGATGAAAAACAAGCTAACAGCAGCTGCTGGCTGTCCAGCACGGCGGAGGAAGCATAATGATCAGGTCTGTAAATCAAACACATGCTGCTTAAATGTGGGACAACTACAAACCATAACCAGCACTGGAGCTATGCTGTGTTTATGCGTTCATATGATTACATCTCATTAGGATCAGTTGGTGTCAGGGTCCTTCCTAAAAGGCCGACAGGGTTCGGAGAAAACGAGCAGCCTGAGAATAACAAAGACAAACAGGAATCTGGAAGACGCTCCAGCTTCCTTCTGCAGACGTTTTAAAACCATTCATCTGAACTTTAGGAAAGTGAAGGTAGACGATGGGAACATGAGGGAACATGCGTGTGACAGCAGCGTGCAGGGATCCAGTTAGTCACTGTGTGCTTGGAGGTCGCTCTGCTGCTGAAGCTCTGCAGCAGCACCAACACACAATGACTAAGAATGAGTCGCTGCTCTTCAGCTCCTCTCGTCTGTTTGTTTGATCCGATCAGCCTCTCTCATAGTCACGACTCTGTAGTTCAGCTGGGAGCACACAGCTTCAATGGAGCGAGCATGTGTGTGTGTGTGTGTGTGGAGGAGTTTACGAGGGAGTGGGAGTTTTACTCGGAGGGAGGGTGACAGCGAGGAAATGACTGGCATCAATCACAGAGATGCTGCATCCTGACGCTCCGAGCTGCAGGAATCTGGAACACATCAACTTTTGATGAAGCTCAGTGAATTCATTATAGCTGATAAACAACCATGATGATGATGATGATGATGAATTAGGAACCCAGGGACACTTTGTCCTCCTAAGGAACATCTCCTGCACTGAGATCTGCAGACTTCAACACCTGCTTCTGTCTCCTCACGTTGAGCCGCCTACCTGCTCTGCTGGACCTTCACCTGAACTGGTCCATGTCAGGAGGTCCAACTCTCTCGCTGAGGTTCCTCCTTCTCCTCCAATCAGCTCAGAAACCCTCAGAGATGATGGAGGCTGCTCGTTTGTTTGATGCATATGTTTGACTCAGCAGCAGCTCGACTCCTTAATCTGAAGGAAAGTTATAACTCGGAGCTTTTAGAGTCACGCAGCCGATGGTCACGACGTTGGAAGCCTCCTCAGCTCCAGAGCGTTTGCTGAGAAACATCTTGGTCTGTTTGTTTAAGGTGGAGTCCAACCAATGAAGGTTTCTCTTGTTTCTCCTGCAGCTCATTCCTTTGACAGACAGCAGTTCATCATTCGGCTCATTCACTCTCTGGTTCATCTTTCCTTTCTGCCTACATGAGCCTTTCCAGATAGATGAGCAAAGAGCATAAAGCTTCTGGGAACCGGAGCCTCTGCTCTGCTGGAAACTTACTTCCTTTTTTGTTGCTGTCAGGCTTTCAGTTAAAGTTTTTCCTAGTTGTTTATTTTTGGTTTTAAGGCAGGTTTGGGTTTTTAACATCAACAAATATTTATACAGATCATTTTCTAAAATGCATTTTGAACAGCTTAGAGTTGATTTAAAAATGAGTCGAAACCTGTTTAAGATCCATAAAAACAATCTGTGGTTTAAGAGCTACTTCCTACTTTTTACAGAAAGGTGTTCCTCATAGCTTCTAACTGGGATCACTTCAGTTTGAAAACAGGTATGAAGAAAAATCACCTTTGAAAGCATTTCTACAAACTCACAGCCTGCAGCTGATTTGGAGCTAAAGACGACAAACAGGCTGCAGAGCTGGAAACGTGTCGCATCATCACTCATCTTCAGTGACTGTAAGAAACATGACTCAAGCGACAAGATTAACAAGTCTGAACAGATTCCCTGCAACAGGCATGAAAAACTCCACTCCAGCTATTAGGAGCTGATACTGAAGGTTTTCTTCACATTGATGGTAGATAGATTGATAGAGAGTTTTAAAGGCCAAGCCTTCAGACACAAGCTGTCATGTTTCTAATGCTCCTCTAGTGAGAAACAACCTGAAGCAGCAGCTTTGCTTCGAAGGTCTGCAGCAGCAGGAAAGCTGCAGAGGGAGTGGGAGCTCTGAGCGAGACTGAACGAATCTAGACTTCAGTCACGACGGACGCTGCTCATCGTTTCCCGCTGCGCTCTCACCCGTGCGAGGTGTGTGAGCTCTTTCAGGCTCTTTGTGAATGTCCTCACACACCTTTCTCTCCACCTGAACGGATTTATCTCTGACAATAGCAAGGACGCCTGTTCGCCTCAGCAGCCCACCTCCTTTCACAGGAAACTGGAGGACTGGCTTAGATAAAAAGAGCTGAGTTTATTTAAAGCCTTAGGAAGATTAGAGAGACACAAAAACTAAATTTAACTGAATTATGTCCAAGTGAGAACTTTGTGTCTCGACAGAAATGCCTTTTAAACGAAAACATTGACCTGCAGAACATCTGCAGTGTCTCAGTACTGCAGCTGCAGTTTTTGTTGAAGGTTCGGCCGAGCTTGAAGGCTAAAAATGCTCCATGTTCTACTGATGGTGACCCTGTAGTGGAAAATTTCACCATTAGACCAGGAGAAAACGTCCACCAAACGAACCTAATAAAACCTCAGTCAAGTTTTTTACCGAGTGGTTCGATTGTTCTTTGCCTTAGAACATGAACTCACTGAATTTAAAGAGAAACTGGATGCATTTAAAGCTAAAATGTAATATTTGGATCATCTGAACGGAACCTGATCCCTCACTCTGCTGCTAGGAGGATTACATGAGACACACATCCAGCTTTTCTTCTTCTTTAATAAAAGAGCAGAACAAACTAACAATAAAATGTCTTCTTCGTGACCAAGGCTTCATTAAAGCTTTATTTCCTTTTAAATGTAACTCATTTACTTCAAATTAGCCCAAAGAATTATGAATTATAAGATATGTTGAAGGTTGTGAGCTCGAGCCCGTGCTGAAGGTTCCTGGCGGTCTGTCGGGTCCAGTTGATGTGATTAAATTCAGCTGCAGGTTGAAGGACCATTAAATCCTCAATCATCTGCAGGTAATCCTGTGTAAACACACACAGCATCGCTGGACCACACAGGAGACAGATGTGAAGTCCCTGCGACGTTCATCAGCTCCTCCAAACATGCCTTTTCTCCTTGCCTCCGTTTCCACGGTAACCGGTAGCCGGAGGCCATTATTCTTAATAGCTACCTCGGGCCCGTAAATGTCTGAGTGCGTGTGAGTTTTAAAGCACACGCTTTGACTCGACAAACCCCAAGAGGTGAAGTTTGATGTGCTGCTCTCTCCGTGGAAACCAGCATTTATGGAATTACACAGGAGCATCAGCCGAGTTCTGCTTCTTCTAGCTCTACGTTCATCCCTCTGATTCAGCCCCGGGATCTGATTAGATGCTGATCTGCTCCTGCCGACTCGGTTCTAGGATTTCTCTGCAATATGACTCTCTGATGTCATAAAAGCTATCAAACAGATGAGTGGAAATAATGATGGAAGAACCTGAGGCGCCAGAGATTTTCATTTAGCAGGATATTAAACACCTGATGTGGTCTATTGGAGCAGCCTCTGAAATCAGCCGATTCTGCCATAGAATCAAAGAAAGAAAGAAGCAGAAAGGTTCTGATAACAGGATTCATTGATTTCACGACCGTCATCAGTCAGGATATAGTTTATGTAGAAAATGTATTAAACCCTCTGATCACAGAGTGAAAACACATCTAAAAATGAGTGAAAATTTCCTGAAATTGTTTTCTCTTAACTTAAGCAGTTAAATAAAATCATCCACCAAAGGAAAGAGGACATAATGAGAAACAACATAATTAAGGCATTTAGACAAGCGTAGTTCTTTAGCAAAGGATCTAACTTACCGAGTCACATCAAAGGAACATAATAAGAAAGGAGTTTGGTTTTAATTTCTGCAGTGATGTCCTGGTTGATGCTCATCTGACCGTCGCATGTGGCTGCAGGTCGGTCTGCATGCAGAGGATTCTTTCATTTGAAACTATCTGTCTGTTTTTAACCCCCAACAGAGACTGATAAGGCTGCTGCTTCCACATAAGGCGGCTTTCCTTTCACTGCTCAGAGGCACAGGCCATTGAAACACAGCAGCTGCAACATCAGCAGCTAAATTAGCCTCAATCTGACGTCCTCCAACTTTTATAAGTGCAGCTCACAGTAGGTGGTCGTTAGATCTGAAAGATTTTGCAAAGAATTTCTTCAATCAATATTGCATTTTTCTTTTCTATGTCTTTGCACAAACGTGGACGTTTCACTTCAGGGTTCCTTCGTTTGGTGCTGAAATCTTGCTTGTCCAGAGTCTGTCGTAGCAGAACATTAAGAATCGTTTTAAGAGTTAATGAGCTAAGATTCAATCTGTTTTGTTTTTCCTGTTTTTAACCATAGTTTATGTGTTTTCCTTAGTTTGCACTTTTTTATCAGTGCAGTTGAACATTATGAAGCAGACTAAGGAATTTCTGTTTGATTTTTCATTTTCTTTTCTAAACAAGCAAACAATCAAATGGTTTAATAAACTGAAATAAGGGTTTAGAAAATGATGTCTGAAGAATCAGAGTCAGATCAAGACGAGCAGTGAGGAACGGGGTCCCATCGTCATAGAGGTGTTTTCCAGAGTATGTGAGATCTCTGGCAGTGATTTACATTGATTGTATTTATTCTGAATACTTTTAAAGCACAAATTCACTCCTTCAGTTCTGTTAACCTGCAGCTCAACAGGCAGGTTTTCATAGAGCAGTAGCTGCCAGGACTGTGAGCTCCTGATAATCCAGGTGTCCTGATTGAGTCATAACTAAATTCACTCATTTTTTTATAGTAGCCTTTGGAAGTCTGAACAGTGATTCATAACCAAATCAAATCCATTGTTGTCCATTATCTTGGTTTCAGGCAGTGGAGATGGGAGGTAATAAGAACAGTGAAAATATTTTGTTTGTGGGCCACTCAGAGATCAGTCCTGTTTTATTAAATCAGGACATATTGCTTCAGGACTTCAGGAGGTTGTTCAGGCGGTAAAATGAAAAGTGAGCAGAAATAGGATGCTAAAGGAGTCAGGAAGAGGAGGCAGACTGAGATGAGACTCACTTTTTCCTGCTGTCGTATCGCCCCTGTGTTCCCAGGCTCTGTGGAGGAAACAGGAGGAAGTCATCAGTCGCTGCGCAGGATCACGCCGAGCAGCCGCAAACATCGACGTGGCTCAAATTAAAAAAACAACAACATTAATGCATCTGGTGTTTTTGAGGCTGGCAACACTGGGAGACATTTTTCTTTATCAAGCCTAAAGCTGAACTCTGTGGTTAATGGTTAAAAAAAGAGAGAAACCAAACTCCTGCTCTTATTGCAGAAAACAGCTTTTCTTTTTCTGACTTTAATGTTTAAAACGTTTGATTTGATCCATTAATACTTTTGACCTGATTATAGAGACGCTGCACGGCACTCAAAGGCTCAAACAGGAACATAAAGACCCGAGTGATTCTGAAGCAACCTCTGAATGTTGTCCTTGGTCTCTAGATGGGAGAGAAGGATCTGATGATCCTCTGAGGCCGGGTGTAACCTCAAAGCTATTCTATCGTCCACGCCATGGATCCAAATGGATCTGCCGTGTTGGGAAACATAAACACTAATCCTACAAACTGGGTCCCAGGTTCAAAGAATGAGGCTGATTTCATGCTTCATTGGTTCATGTGAGCCGATGATGTTAAAGCTCCTTCTTCTTCTATAACCTACATGTTGTTGTGTTTACCCCACATAAGCTGTTCGTTCATTCCCAGTGCTTTTTGTCAGAGGTTTGGGTGTGATACTGTGGCAGATTACAGCGCCACCAACAGGTCCGGCGTTTGTGCTGCAGCGTCATCATTTGCGCTGTAAACACTTGTGTGGACATAACTTTTTCCGAAGCGGTTTATGAAAAGATGGCATGTTTTCTCTGCAGTTGTTTCACAGTTTGGGAAAACCGTCGTGTTTCTTGCTCTTCATTTGTCAGAGGAAAGTTTTAAAAGAAGATATGTTGAGGAAAGATCTTTTAAAATGCATGGGATGAAAAACAAACTCTTCTCTGTGCATTTAAACCACTGGAGTCACAAAGTTACAGCCAGGGGTCCCCTGGGACATTTTGGGCCCTCAGGGTCCATTGGTGCCATAAAAGAACGCCTGTTAGCAGAAGCAGACTTTATGTAAGAACACACACGGGCCTCTCTAACCACTTAACCCACCAAACACCCAGAGAAGACGGCAATCTGCCTTAAACACACTGCACTGCTGAGAAAACAATGCACAGTAACCAGTTTGCAGCCTGCATTTCAATGATTGTTTGGCTGAAAAGAGAAAAAGTGCAGCATCCTTTTCTTCACAGCTGCGTTATCCAGGTGTGTGTTTGCAGCTTTGATGCCTTTTTATTTGATATTGTTCAGAGAAAAACTGATCAGCTGGTCGAAAAAAACAATGACTTTGCAGAGTCTATAAAATGTTAGTAAAGAAAGGAGTAATTTGTTGTGTTCATTAGATGCTGTCAGCGAATCAGCGCAGAAGAGAAACTGATGGTGAATCGCAGCTCTGATCTGATCCCAAACAAACTTCTTCAGCAGCATAAATACGTTACAGTTAACACAGAAACTCAATCTGCCCGTCAAGGTTTACCACTAATTTGAACTGATGTAACCTTGCCCCCCCCCCACACACACACACTGCTACAGGCCGCAGACAGCTGAGCCCCCCCACCCTCCAGGCCGCCCCTCCACTTCATCATGCTAATTTGAACAGGGCCTTATTCTGAGGCGTGTCAGAGGCCGCTCTGTGGCGGCTGCTTGGCCTCTCTTCAGGTTAATTAGACCAGCAATGCCAGCATTCACAACTGGGCCAGAACGCTGCAGACAGACCGGGCCGAGCCGGGCCTGGCGCTGCTGGCACCTCTGAGAGCTGGAGGCCGGGATCCGCGGTCGGCTGACTGACAGGGCGTCTGCAGCCGGGATGAAGAGCATAGAATCAGTCTGTTTCATATATTGCTGATTCCCATAAACCCTGCGGACGACTGAAACTGGAAAAGATGTAAGAAATGTAACCAATGCATTCAGAGCTAATAAAGAACAATGTTATAGAAACGCTTATTTATGTAACAAAGGTAGTTTACTGAATGAAACATGCATCAAATAAATTAAAACTAAGGCATTTTTCCAAAGTTATAATCATTTTCTGCAGCAGCTCATAAAAAACTGACATGATTAGAAAATTACATCAGGGAATTAAAAAAATCCAGAATAGATTTCTGCTTCTGCTTAAAGCTGAAATCTGAAACTTTTCATAAAGAGCAGCACTGAGAGTGTCTCTGATGTAATTATCTGTGCCAGTTATTATTTTGCTGTAGCCTCTACATATGGATCACTTGTCTGGAGCAGCTTTCAATGGACGACCACATGCTGCAGTGAGAGAAACAGCATGTTTCCATCAGGTTTCCATCATCGCCAACGTCCAGCGTGAACGTGGTTCTCACCAGTCAGGTCACGGTCGAAATGACTGAACATTGGTCCTCTTCTCTGCTCCAGCCATCTTTCCCTTTCATCTTTACTCACTTAACCTGCTCCGATTCCTTCTGCCTTGGGGGGGGGCAGACAGGTTTGGTTTGATCAGTCTGGGGATCCCCCCCCCCACTGCCTTCAAAGATGCAGCGTAGTGTGAGTCCATGTGACTCAGTCTGTCTGTGACCGAGCAGGAAGCTTTTGTCAAGTTAAGGAGGGAGCTTAATTATAGCGGCTGAAAAATGTAATATTTAGATATAGGATGTAGAAATATGTTTAACATTTGTATTCAGTGAGCTGAGATTTGTAGAACTGGTTGCCCAAATCCATCAGGCAGGTTTAACATGTATGTGTGAAATAATCAGGTAAGTTTGTTAAAAATCACCGTTTCCACAGCAACTCGTTACACTGAAATGTGCAGCTCCAGTGGTCGCTACGGTTCTCTCAACATCGGAACTTTTTTAGAACCTGAGCAGTAAATCAGTAAATGTTCCACATAGTGAAGCTTAGATGTATAATATTCTCGCCTCGAATGATCTTAAAACGTATGTTTGTGGAACAACGGCAACAGAAAAATGAACTTTTAGCTTAAAACTCTGAGCTCTGTTAGCGCAGCTCTGGAAGCTGCTGCTGCCGCGGTGCATGCTGGGAAAACTGCCAGCCTTAGAACACATCAAGTCTGCTCTGATGCATGCTGGGTAAA
>JAUZNJ010037014.1:0-11627 GCA_034780135.1 Jordanella pulchra
TAGATAGATAGATAGATAGATAGATAGATAGATAGATAGATAGATAGATAGTATAAACTAGAAAATGTAGAAAATATCCCTTCTAGACCAAAAGCTCCTGCTCACACGTGGTAAACCATTTTGAACTGTAAATAATTTAGAGTAAACAAGCTGGTGCAACATTAGACTTAATCATGGATATTTCTACTAGACTCCTCAGATCTCAGATGCGGAGGAGCAGGATGGGACACAAACGTTTACCAATATAAGCTCCTCTATCACATATTTACTATGTATATATTTTCTGGCTCAAATATTATACATATATTGATGAGGTTTGGTAACACAGCAGCACTGAGCATAACGTTTTGCTTAGTAAACTCCTGCGAAATATTTTGCTCGAGTGTCATTCGTTTCTTTTATTGGCCGATTGCAAATAGCTTAAAGGTGCATACTGCAACCTACTGTACAACTGTAAGTAATATCACAACCTCCATGAACTAACATAAATTTTTTGTTGTATCATGCAGGGATGTGAACGATGCTTTTTTTTAGATTTTTAAATTCTTCTTTGATTCCTTTTGCTCTCCATTCTCTAGTTTTTTTATTTAGCATCTCTCTTTTAGCTAAATATATCACACATTTAATTAGTGCATGTTCTACATTGCATTTTTCTCCACAACCTCAAACATTGTATTTGTATTTTTCCATATTATACAAAGAAGATTGTTATGAAATGTACTATTTACCTGTAATCTCACCTTTCCCAAATAGAACATGTAATTTTGTTTAATTTCTCAAAACTAACAAAATCATATATTCATTTTAACCTAGTAAATCTAAACAAATTGAGAAGTTCCTGATAAAGATTTATCCTGTTGTTTTCTTTGCTCAACTCTATCTGCCACTAAAGTAAATATAAAATTTATCTTACTGCCTACTTGAGGACAATCTTTGGTGTTAAATTCAATTTCTACAATGATTTGGAGCCATATAGTTTGTAGTATTATTATATAAATAAAATATTAAAAATGGACAACAACTAAATCGATGCAGTATTCAAGTATTTTCTTAAAAACAATGTTTTTTATCTTAAAACATGCACTAAACAATACACAACAACTAATGGTTTGATGTGAACACATTTGTCCAGAATGAGGTTTGCTCAGCCATTTGTTGGATATATTAGTGCTTTAAAATTTAAACCACTACTACTATATTTTTCAGTAAAAATATAATCAGCTTTAAATATGTTATTGGAAAACAAAGAAATTGGGATACAATTCATAAACGATTAAAGTCAGCATTATAAATTATGCTTATATCATGAAAATTATTGTATTTGAAAAAATACATGTGAAGGGTAAGATCACTATCAAATTTTTGACATCTATTATTATTATTTGTAGTAGTAGTAGTAATAGTAGTATGTTTAAATAATTGTATATACTCACATGTTGCTTTATAACAACAACACTCCTGGGAGGAAAATAATTTACATGATTGCATGGCGCCCTCTTGTGTTCGCTGTAGGGATGACATGATTCTGCGGTATCTTCTGTCAGTAAAGGTGAATTGTATTGTTCAACAGTACAGTTTAAACCTGTTGCAGATTTCAAAATATTTACGTAGCAAAAAAGATTTATAATTCTTAAACCTTTATTTCTTATCTTTTTGTTTGTTTTTTTAAATACAGGGATTTGTACAATAATCTTTTGTCTGATTACATCATAAATCAGGATATATGATCACAAACAAACTCAGTACTTAAGAAGGGATTTATTATTATTAATATTTTAGAATGACTTGAGAATTTATTTCTTGGATTACACTTAATGCTTTTATGTATTACACTGGCACAAGCATTATTTAACTCAATTCAACTTATAAATTTTAATTACTTCTAAAAGTAAAGTAAAATATCAATTAAAAAAGATTTTAAATATTAAGATATTAATCAGGTTAGATATTAATTAAATCAAAATTCTTGTTTCAGCACCCCACCAAAACATTTCTTTTGAAATTGGAATAAGAGATATTTGCTTGGAAATATACATTTGATGTTAATTTCAACACGAGTGTTTCAAATAAAATAATCAATGTTTACGAAGTATTTTATTAGTAAAAAAAAGTCAATAAATTATAACCTGTATTATTTATATATTTTTCATATATTGTATATCTAAACTGCAAAATGCACAATTTAACAAACTTTTTTTTCCGCCGGACGTGACGACACGGGGGCCTCTCCTTCCGGTATAGCCGTTGGAAGCATCAGCAGCATTAGCTGCCTGTCAACATCACACCTCTTCAGAGGACCTTTGTGTTACATGTTTTAACTGTTTGTCCCTGCCACTGCTCCGGTTGTCCTCCGCCATGTCCATGTACCAGGTAAAACCCGTCAGTCCGGAAATAAAGATTGATTTGCCCAGCTGCATGTACAAGTTACCGAATATCCACACGAGGCAAGAGAACAGCTGCAGCTCGGACCATGCGCTTCAGGTAACTGGTTTTAGTTTCAATCAGGATCTACAGCTCAATGCCTCAGTTGTGAACTCTGGCTGTTATCTATTTTTATTTTAGTTTTGGTATATTCCGATTAACGTTCATCTCAACGTTATTATGTTTTATCAAAGTTAGCTTCCTGATCTTACCAGAGGACTGAATATGTCATATTTAGCCGGTGAGACCATTTCTGTTATGAAGACCGTCTATCATTTCGTAATATTAAACGACAAATAGCACAGAAGCTTTAATGACAAATGATATAGAAATCTTGGTCAAATGTTCAATAGAGAGCATGTTATTGTCTTATGCTTGATCACCCTTTTACATATTTCAAGTTAAGTTCATGTCTATTTAAACTTTAGACTTACATTGTATTTACAAAGCAGACAAGGAAAGAGTAGCCTGCTGCTAAAAAAAGTGCTGCTGTTTCTAAAAAGCCTTCTAACTAACCGATGAGATGAGCAGCCGCCCCTTCATTGAATTAACCTGCTGAAACAAAGCATCATTTCCTCTATTAAAACATGTAATTGTGCCAAAAAGACACACATTTTCTATACAAATACAATCGCTAAGATAATTGCTGGTTTAGGTTCGTTCATAAGGTTAGGTTTGTTAATATTTATTCCCTAAAGTGATGTCTGCCTTGTTCATTATTAAAGTGTAGGGTTTGCATATATCCATCCTGCAGTCGGGTTTATGATGAGATGTATTTTCCTGAGACGCTGAAAGAAAGTCAATTGCTTTTTATGAGCACATGAATAGATTGATCCAAATGTGCTCTGTTATTCTTTCCCTAAAAAAAAAAAAAATCTGCTTTTGTATTCATTTTGATTTTTTCTAAAAGGATGAAACCAGTTGAGGTTGATTGTTCCAAGGTTTTAGATAAGAGTAGAAGAAGAGTATGCAAAATCTAACAATTTCTTTTTTGTTTTTTTTTTTCCCACAAAAATGTAATTTATCATTTCCCATTGAGTTGCACCTGCACTTAGTCTGGCTGCTTTTCTCAGTGTCTTCAGTTTTACAAAGCTCGAGTATGTTTTTGCATTTTTCCAGAACGGAGACGTGGACCCAGCTGTCAAGGCTCTGGAGGCACGTCAGGATGAGATCTTGAGAAAGCTGTACGAGCTGAAAGCGGCCGTGGAAGGCCTCGCCAAGACCGTGACGACCCCAGACGCAGACCTGGATGTGACGGTCAGCAGCGCTCTGTCCTCACAAAGCTCCAGCTCTGACATTTTGAAAGGAACCACAAACTTGGATGCACTTTTGGGGAAGGTAAGGAAGTGATGCATGTTTGTCCATGTTAGCATAACCACAATTTACTGTATTAGCCTTAAATCAATGTAATGACAGCATTTACAGCTAACATGACTACCTATTTATATCGTTTTCTGAAAAATTTGTAAAGTCTAAGTAGCTTAATCGTAGCTATATTGGCAGTAGTCTTGGTATATAACTACATAACACATTTTTCTTCTACAATCAGGACCTGGGTGCTCTCCGTGACATCGTCATAAATGCAAACCCTGCACAGCCGCCCCTCACCCTGCTCGTGCTCCACAGCCTGCTGTGCCAGCGCTACCGGGTGCTCTCCACTGTCCATGTCCACTCATCAGTAAGCAGTGTGCCGCCACAGCTCCTGTCCTGCCTCGGTCCGAAACACGCAGACAGCTACGCTCGCCATATGTTCCAGCTGGGCTTCACCCTCATATGGAAGGATGGTAAGGAGCCACTAACACGGGTACATGATGGCAACTTTAAGCCAAGTTCAGATTAAAAGATTGTTTTGGTTTGCGGTGGAGATCAGGGCTGCATAATATTAATTGGGGTACTACTGCTTATGATTGCAGTTAATGTATCCATTAAAATGAACTTGTTTTTGTGAGTAAAGTAAAGGCCATTTATAACCATTAAAGTCAGTTAATTTCCCCTCAGGTCAATTGTCCCTGTTTTTGTGTTGTTTTTTTATCACCTACAGTTCTTGTGAACACCAGTTTTTCTTGTTGTTACTTCTTCATCCCAGTAGTTCCTTGTATTTTAATCTGTTTTGTTGACATTTGTTTACACTCCTGAGGCTGTTACATCTTTGCACATAGGAAACGGCTTTCAGGCTCCGAGCAGAAAGAGCGTTTGTCACTCTCCACCGTCCTCGCTGTATATTTATTTGCTACAGCATCCTTTTCATTTCTTGCTTCTTATTAGCTGCTTCTGCTCTTGACCTCTTGGTCAACATTCTGCACCAACTCCTTCATTTTATTTAACATGCTTGATATAGGGTCATAGACTGCAACATTTCAAATCAAATCTTTATAGTTTTCACCTATAATTTGTCAGCTGCTATCACTTGTATTAATGGAGTCTTATAGTATTTCCAGTCAGTGTATAAATATCAAACCTGTGAACTCTAACATAAATCTTATGGATTTTCTTTTCACGTAGATCATTTTCACATGGAGCTTTCTTTTTGAAAAGCTCATTAAAACACATTTATAAATCTCCAGCATCTGATGCTGCAGTTACTTATGTCCTTAAGATAGTTCAATTGTTTTATTTACCTGATTCTGACTGTGGTGGGATGATAAGATGAGTGTCTGAGCAGAAGGAAAAGGCAGTGCAGCAGAGAGGCATCCTAACACAATTTATATTCTCGGCATCGTTTACTGCATCCCAGCTCCACTTAACTGATCGTGGCAGTAGAGATGTTTTACTATAGTAGATAAAGTTCTGATCAGATTTCATACTCTCATTTGGTTCAGTGTTATCATATCAAACAGATCCCAAATGAACTAAAATAAAAGCAATGGATTAAGGTATGATTAGAACTATTCATAAGTTTTGCAGATTTACATTAAAAGTGCTTTACATTCTATCCAGTGGGTCTAGGAAACAAGCTGGTATCTGTTAAGGTGTGAGGAAAGAGAAGAAAAGTTTTGTTTAAAAAAAAAAACACACAAAAAAAACAACAAAAACGGCTCCACTCTCCCTGCAGAAGGTGGGCTATGGATTAAGAGGAGGAACAAATTCCCTCAGGGAAAATCTATCTTACCACACAAAGATGACGCTCTCTCATCCTGAGTCCAGCAGTGCTTCCACATGTCGGTCGTGTGCCACCCCTTGCATATACTTTGCAACAACTGTTGCCAACTGGTCATTTCTTTGATAAACAATAAGCCACTCTTTTACATTGCTAATTTTAGGCAGCTTATGTTTCCGATCAGTGGACTGGGCACCGAAATTAAGAATCAGAAATAAAAGACTTGAACGATTCCGGGAGAATCAAAAGATTAGAAATGGTTCTGATCAATTCTCGAAGCCTAATCCTAATTCTGAGGGATTTAAACTCATGTGGCCGCTCTATGGAGACCTCATACATTTGATACGGAACATTAATGAAAAGAATCCTGAGACCGAAAACCCACCTAAAAAAAAAAAGAAAAAGCTGTGGAAAAGTAAAAAGCAGGGTTGGTTTTAAGGGTTATCATATGCTTTGACCATCTAGACCTGACCTACTAAGTCATGAGTATTCTCCTAAACTCACAGTCCAGGCAAGAAGAACATCAAACAAAGAGGCAGCCTGGAGGTCTCGGGTATAAAGGAGCTGCAGCGATCTGTTGACAGGAGAATTATATACATGTACTCCTCAGATCTGACCGTTTTTGTAAATGGTGGCAAGAAAAAAACCAAAATGATGTTTTGCCCTTAAAATCATCAAGCTTCTGCTTCCAGCAGGAACATGCAGCTAGAGCCGCAAAACCTCATTCAAGTTGATTCACTCGTTTTTTTCTTATTACACAAAGTCCATCTACAATTCATTGGAGTTGGTGGTTGTAATGTAACCTTATGAAAGCATCTAAAGGTTTGAAATATTTCTTGAATTCACCCCAGCTGTGATTGCCTATAGAAAAAATAACAGACATGACAACTATAACTTTTAAACCACCAATAGAAGTCAGGCATAATTTACGTCTTTTTAGTTTTTATAGTTTGTAAGTTCAGACTTTTATAAAAAAAAAAATCAGTAGCCATCTTTTCAAATTTTCAAGTTATTCCTGTTGAGATTTTTTTTTTCTTTTTACCTGTTTTGTTGAAAAATAGGTTTTGGTACCCACATTAGTTTTAGTTGTCTTATGTGAAAACTCTAGAACTCAAAAATAAAATAACTAAAATATATGTATAATGTTTTTTTTATTCTGCATTACTGTGTTCTGGAAAAAACAATTAACATACCACACATCTCTGCTGAGCCGCACAGGCTTATTACACAGCCACTGTTAAATTTAGATGTAATTTTATCTGAAAGCGTGTGGGCAGATTGCTGCGCAGCTTGTCCGATATTATTCTAAAACTTAATTACCATGCTATTTACCAGGTCAAAGTAATTACAAGAAACAAAAAGACATGAGCTTTGAAGTAGGTGTTCAGCTGCTTTTCAGGGTGATTCAGAGGTGGAGCCGTATTTGATCGATGGTTGTAATTACCAGGAACAAAGCTACCTGAAAGCAGCAGCAGCAGGAGGAGGAAAAACAGAATATTTAATGTTATTTCATATGCTTTTTATAGCTTGTAACTTTTGGTTAGGGTCAAATTTATGAATTTGCGGTTAGGGTTTTTATTTTGAACTGTTAGAAGCAGAATCTTACCAGATTACTGTTCATTTTAATTAATAAGATTGTCATCAAAAGTAAATTTTGAGCAGTTTTTCAGTTCAGACTAGATTTGTTACTGATTGATATGTTTTAAGTATCATAACACTGCCTATTCTAATAATTATGGTTTAGTTCCTCCGAAGAGTTTTGACTACATTCATCCAGCAGACAGTAACTGATGCGCTCCATAAAAAATGGTCAAGAAGAAAGGATGCCTTGCTAAAAAAGCTGGACTTTATCTGAACATATTAATGGAACGTTGAGTGGAAGGAAAAAGTGTGGTTAAAAGAGGCGGGCAGGTTGTTCAACGTGGGATTCATTAACCTTTGCTGGGAGCTACAGACTAATTGCCTCCATGTCGTTCCCTGATGTTTGTTCATCGTTTAATGAAGTTACTAGAAACTGTTAGAAACATTAAATGTTAAAGTAAAAAGATAAAGTGCAGTAACACTATCATAAAAGTATATTTTGTTGCTAAAGTTACTCTAATAAATGTAACTAGTTACTACCTACCTCTGGTGGAGATTAAATCGAAGGAAGCAAAGCTTAAAGAAAATTGAAGAGCAGAGAAAATGTCAACCTAAATGGAAGGATCTGATTTATACCTTAAGCTGTTTTTCTATGCTCAAAGAATCAGTAATGAAGTAAGATGAACTGATATGGAAAGTGTTTGAAATGTTTAGGTTTTTGCCATAAGACATTTAATTTATAAAAAATCTGAGGCTCTTTAAACTGCTGCTGGAATTTATTTGGCCAACCCCTGGTCTACGAGTTTTTAGATGACCTGATTTAATAAACTTCTTGTTGTTGATCAGATTTATTGTATTGTGCTTTTACATTCTCCTCTTGCTTTCTTTGCAGTTCCCAAACTGGAAATGAAGTTCAGCGTCCGTAACATGTGTCCCATTGAGGGTGAGGCCAACGTTGGGCGCTTCCTCTTCAAGCTGCTTGCACCCTATCCTAGTGACCCTGCTCTGGCCACGCTGGTAGACAGCTGGGTGGACACTGCCTTCTTCCAGCTGGCCGGCGGCAGCACTAAAGAGCGCACTGCTGTTCTGCGGGCCCTCAACTCCGCTCTGGGCCGCGGCCCCTGGCTGTCGGGACCAGAGTTCTCCCTGGCTGATATCGCCTGCTACTGCTGTGTGATGCAGACCGGCTCGGCGTCCTCCACTGCTGCTAACGTTCAACGCTGGATCAAGTCCTGCGAGAACCTGGTTCACTTTGGCCCTGCTAAGGTCCTCCTAAAGTGACCAGGACTGTCTCAGAAAAAGAAACCAGAGGCAGCATGATAGAGTGGGCATTAGAATAAAGAAATAATCTCAGCTATGTCTTGAACGCCTTCTAATTCTTCCCCACCTTATTGTATTGTAACTCTGTACTACAGATTCCTTGGGTAAAAGTCATTTAAAAGTATTTATTTCTACCATGCTGCTTTTATGAAATGGGGGGGGGGATGAGAGGATTGCATAGACATGTGCTTGGTGATGGATTACAATAAATTTACTGAGGGAAGTTATTGGATTAACACACCGATTAAGCCACCCCAACTCTCCAACTTTGTGCCTAACATGATCTAGTGGTCTGGGGTGGTACGGGTCTTTTCACAAGTAATACTTTATAGCATTTGTTTTTCTTAAAACATTAAAGAGAACATCAATTTGGATCAAAGTTGAAACTTGGATTTGTTTTTTTCATTAATAAATATATAATTAAAAAAGCAGTACTCACTTTATGGCCCTGTTCAGCTAAAGGACAAGCAGTTAATGAAGTAAAAGGTGAGGAAACACTAAACAGTGAAACACTAGCCTCTCTAATGTATTTCAAATTAGAATTTCTCAAAAAGTTGTTTAACTTTAGTAAATCAGCTCAATAATGCTGAACACCTATAGGTGGCGCTCTGTATGCAATCTTGACTTTCTCAGGACTCTTCTTGCTAGAATAAGTGTTTTAGTGTGATGTCGCACTAATGCAGGCTGTCAGATATGGGGTTCAGGTATATTTGTTGACTAATCAGATTCAGCATTGAACCGTACGTCCACATTTTTGGCTTTGTGGAAAGGTGCCAAGTGTTTAGAAAAACTGGAGAAGAAGCTGATGAACTTTGGACTTCATAAACTAAAGTGGCTCCATAGATCATGACTCGATGTGGAAACTTACTGTTTGTCTTCAATTCTGTATCGGTCTAATCTTCATCAAGTCTGCGGTACAAGGATTTCATAAATAGAATGCAAAGTATACTTGAAGGAGATCAGTTTGGGTCACTGGACCCCATTCCAGTCTTTAAAGCGTTTCTCAGGTCCTGTCTATTTCAGGAGTAGCTTAACACAATGAGCTAAACAGGTGAAACTTGTGTCCTGTAAAAGCCTGAATATGTTTGCTGTTAAATCACTGATTTCTTCCATGCTCTTTAAATCAATTTTTAAATTATTGTGCTTGGATACTGAACAATATCCAGCATCTTTGTCTGTGACCTTCGCTTAACCTTCCTGGAGAGGAATGTAGCATTACAATTTTCTAAATATATGTTGTGACTTTAGGGACAGAAAAATTGCACCTAATTTAGGATATTCTGATGCAAAGAGATGCACCAGGTTTCAAATAATGGCAGATTTTAATAAATTAGGTTGACATAAAATATAAGGTCCATTTGAAACATGGTTCACTTTTGTTGGTTAATGTTCATTAATGATGCTTCAAAAATATGTTAAATGCAGCTACTAAACAAAAAAACTAAATAGGTGATGTTAAAAATGTTACATTTTCAGGTGCAAATTAAAAATTATTTTTATTTATATTTCTTGCGTTTCTTTTCCTTGAATGGTAAAAGCAGGTTGGAGGCAGAAAAAGGACAAAAGGGTTTCTGAGTGGAAGCCTTCCAGCTGGAAAACAGGCCCTTAAAGATAAACTCAGATGCAATTTTAGTACAAAGAAAGTCTTCGTTGTTTATTAACCCTGTCAACCACAATTTTCTCTTAAGTATTAAACCTTCCTGTTTTCAACTTTCTCACTAAGCTAGTACTATAAAAATAGATCTTTTTCTGCACAAGTCCTCTTGTGTTTGCGTCTGATGTGTGCAGTCAAATCCCAACTCAGCTGTGAAGTTTCTCAGCAGTCCACAGCTATGTCTGTATAATCCTCTGTGGCTGCTATAGGCAAACTGTCAAAAACCTCTTTTAGAATTTGCATACCTTAACATTCATACACACAGTAATGCTGAAAGAAACAACCTTATCCTATGATTTCTCATTCTCTCTGTGGAATGGGTTGGCATTCTCCCCAGAGTTGTGTTTCTGACAGCTTCGTTCTGTGCCGGGCCTGCGCAGAAATCGGTTTGTATTCTCTGACAGGCTCCCGTTGGTCTCCAGGCAGCTGTCTGACAGGACGAAAGCTCTTAGCTGACATCTGGGCGCATGGCTTAGAATACACTTGAGACTCTGCGGCAGTGGAGTTTTTTTGCTGTTGGGTGTTTGAATATCCTATGAATACAGACACCTACTATACGAACACCAATCATTATTTGCTATTGATGGATTTACGGGAATTTCCATACAAGCACCGTGACCATAGTTATGAACTTCAGGCTTTATTTTTTAAATATATACCTGCAAATCATTGTGACTTTAACTGCATGGTGCATTTAAAGTCAAACGCATCCCTACAAATATTTCTAATCTCTCCCAGCCACATTTTTTTGCAAACATGCAAAAGGCTCCTGGGTGATTCTGACTGAAAGTGATCAGTTTCTGCAAAACTAGTGAAATTAATTTAAAAAGGGTGGCCTCAACTCTCAGTTCAAGACTCATGCTTGTCAAAGTTGCTTTTGAATAACTTTAAAGAATAAATCTGCTTTAAAACAGTCCCGCAGCATGATGCTGCCGAAGCAGTTCCACCTTAAGCCTCTCCACAGCCTCCGGTTCCTACACAGTTTTTATGAATAGTAAATATTTTTCCTAAAAATGCTGTTTTATTTTCATTTTAAAATACATGAAGACCAAGAGAGAGGAGATTACAAGACAAGGAGGGGAAGAGAGGAATGACAGAATCACAGAAATAAACGGTAGAAGAACAGCGCAGAGATGGAAGAGAGGACCAAACAGGATACAAGGGAAGAAGACTGGATGAAAGGAGGAAGAAAGGGTCAAAACAAAACAAAAAAAGACAGTAAGACAAAGTAAGAAATGAGACGCCAACACAGGAGGTATGAGATAAGGAGCGAGGACAGAAATAAAAACAGGACACAAGGAAACAAGTGAGGACTTGAGGAATAAAGGACAGATGGTGCAACATAACATATAGACAAAGGGACAGGGAGGAAAGTATGAGAAATACAAATATCATCCTCCTCATTTCTTTTGTCAAACCACTACACACCTGAATAACACTAAAACCTAATCTCACATACAGTGGGGAAAATAAGTATTTACCAATTGTGCAAGTTCTCCCACTTAAAAAGATGAGAGAGGCCTGTAATTGACATCATAGGTAGACCTCAACTAT